>SMDT01001882.1:0-65401 GCA_005392925.1 Aquilaria sinensis
AGCTTGGTTCTCAGACCGAGGTCATTTCCTTTTTCATCGAACACTTGGACTCGTATTGACGGTTGTACTATCTCGACGGGGATGATGGCCTCTGTGCCGAAGACAAGTGAAAAGGGCGTTTCCCCTGTGGCTCTTCGGGGTGTCGTTCAGTAACTCCATAACACGCTTTGGAGTTCTTCTGGCCATTTCCCTTTTGCTTCCCTCAGTCTCTTTTTCAGACCATCTTTTATGGTCCTGTTGGATACTTCTACCTGCCCATTACTTTGGGGGTGAGCTACTGGGGCGAAGTGCATTTTTGTCCCGAGGTCGCTAATGAACTCTTGGAATCCTTTGTCTACGAACTGGTATCCATTGTCCGCTACGAGTACCCTCGGTATGCCAATTCTGCATACGATGTTTTTCCATACGAACTTCTGCACTTCTTTTGCCGAGATAGTTGTCAGAGGTTCTGCCTCGACCCACTTAGAGAAATAGTCTACTGCTACAACGCAGAACTTTATGCCTCCAGGCGCCGTTAGGAGTGGCCCAATGAGATCTATGCCCCAAACTGCGAAGGGCCAAGGATAATCTGCCGAAGTCACGAACTCTGAGGGTGTTCTTTGGATGTTCGCATGTCTCTGGCAACTACCACATTTCCGGACGAACTGCTTGGCGTCCTTTCTCAGGGTGGGCCAGAAGTATCCTTGGCGAAGTATCACTGCTGCCAGGGCGTCGGTTCCGATGTGCGAACCACAGGCACCTTCATGAACTTCTTCGAGGATTATTTCAGTATCCTCTTCGCTAACACACCTCTGTAGTGGATTTGCATATCCTTGCCGATATAGTTCTTCCCCAATTAAGAAGAAACGTCCGGAGCGTCTTCGCACTTTTGCGGCTTCGCTGGGGTCTTCGGGGAGTGTGTTAGTTGCGAGATACGTTTTGATTGGTTCTTTCCATCCTTTCCCCGAGGTCGCTATGCTTAACACCGCGATGCTGGGGTGGCTTAGCACCTCGGCGCAAGTTTTGGATTTCGCCAAACAGTCTGCCTCAGCATTTTCCCGTCGGGGTACGTTCTCGATTTTCATGACGTCGAACTCCCGAATGAGCTTTGTTACCAACTCATGGTATTTCGCCAAGGTCGGGTCTTTCGCGCCATAGTCCCCTGCCATTTGCCGGACCACCAGCTGGGAATCACTATGGGCTTTCAAGTTTCTCACGCCAATTTTTCTGGCCAGGCGTAATCCTGCTATGAGGGCCTCATACTCGGCCACGTTGTTGGTGGCGTTGAAACTGAACTTGATGGCCTTCATTACTTCTAGGCCTTCGGGGCCTCTGATAATCACTCCAGCTCCCTGGTGTTTAGATCCTGAGGCCCCGTCAATGTATAACATCCATTCTGGCTCGTCTTCGCCCGAAAGCGAATGTCCCTCCTCGGTGTTTGGTACTTCGGCGATGAAGTCTGCCAAAGCTTGAGCTTTTATAGCTTTTCGGGGTTCATACGTGATGTCGTGTTCGCCAAGCCCTATACACCACTTGGAAAGCCTTCCCGAATGATCAACTTTCCTCATAACATCCCGTAGAGGCAGGGTACTTCGGACAATAATGGGGTGAGCCTGAAAGTATGGCCGTAGCCTCCTTCCTGCAAGTACCAAGGCATATATAGCTTTTTGAAGCAAAGGGTACCTGACTTCGGCGCCATGCAGGGACTTGCTGACGTAGTAGACCGGCCATTGCTTTGGCCCTTCTTCTTTCACGAGGACCGAGCTCACAGCTTTTTTCGTGACGGTGAGGTACAATACGAGGGGCTCTCCCTCCCGAGGTTGCCGCAGAGTCGGCAGGCTGGCCAAGTAGACTTTGAGTTCTTCCCAGGCTTTTTGGCAATCTTCATCCCAAGGATGACCATTCCTTCCGAGGTCGCCTTCCATCTTTGCTGCCTTTGTGAGGACTTTGAAGAAGGGTCGACACCTATCTCCGTACCTGGAAATAAACCTGCTCAGAGAGGTTATTCTTCCGGTGAGTCTTTGCACGTCTTTGACTGTGGCAGGAGTTCGGAATTCAAGCAGAGCCTTAATCTTCTCGGGGTTAGCATCGATGCCTCTTTCGGATACCATGTACCCAAGGAACTTTCCCGAGGTCACCCCGAAGATGCATTTCTCAGGATTAAGGCGGATCCCGAAGGCTCTGAGTTTTTGGAAGGTTTCCTCTAAATCTGCAACGTGGTAGCCAGGCAGTTTGCTTTTGACTATCATATCATCAACATACACCTCCATGTTCCTCCCCATTTGGTCTTTGAAGACCTTGTTCATCAGCCTCTGGTAGGTGGCTCCTGCATTTTTGAGTCCGAAGGGCATCCTGATATAGCAATATGTTCCTCCCTCGGTGATGAAGGCAGTCTTCTCTTCATCTTCGGGGTCCATCCTTATCTGATGATACCCACTGAAAGCGTCCAGGAAACTTAGGAGCCCGTACTCGGCAGTTGAGTCTACCAGTTGGTCTATTGGCGGAAGAGGATATGAATCTTTCGGGCAAGCATCGTTCAAATTTTTGAAGTCGATGCACATCCGGAGCTTACTACTTCCTTCTTTTGTGGCAATTACTACGTTGCTTAGCCATTCGGGGTAGTTTACCTCCCGGATAACGCTAGCGTCTATCAGACGCTGGACTTCGGTCTTGACGAAGTCACTTTTGTGAGCTGAGATGCTCCGTTTCTTTTGCCGGACAGGTTTTATTTCCGGACTCGCTTTGAGGCTATGCTGGATTACGCAAGGGTTTACCCCTGGCATGTCCTTCGGCGAGTAGGCGAACAGATCTTTATTTGTAAGCAGAAAAGATACAAGTTTTTCCTTGTCTCCTTCGGCCATGCTTTTCCCTATTCGGGTGCTATGGCCTGGGACAAGCTCTACTTTTTCTGTTTCTGCTTTTGTGGGATCTTCTGCCTCGCCCCTTTCCAGCTCTTTTGCTTCTACAGCATGTGCTAAGTTGCTTGCTGGAGCTTTTCGTGCTCTGACGAACACCTTTCTCACCTCGCCTTGATCAATGAAGATTTTTGCGTCTCCTTCTTTGGTGGCGAAGGTGACGGTCAGGTACTTTACATCAGGGCGAATGTGCAAATTTCCCTGTGTCTGTCTGCCGAGGATGGCGTTGTATGACGAAGGAACGTCCATGACTATGAACCTTGCCATGGTAGAGGCGAACAACTCAGCAGTTCCTTTCTCCGAAGTTCCTTTCATCATCAAGGGGAGGTCGATCCACCCGAGGACAGGTAGCTCAGATGGTCCTACGCCGAACGTGGGTGAAGTAACAGCCTTGAGGTCACTCCTGGATACACCCAAGTTTGGCAGCAAATGTGAGAACAAAACGTCGGCGTTTGACCCATCGTCCAGCAGTATCCTCTTGACGTCCTAGTTTCCTATCCTCGCCATTATCAGCAATGGATCATCATGGGGAAATACGATGGTGGAGCCATCCTCGCGGGCCAATTTTTTCGTTGGGCTCTGATATTCCATCACCGCTATCTCTCTGGCCCTTCTTTTCCTTTCCGAGGATGGAAGTCCGGTTGTGATCGTCTGTATTACTCCTGCCGAAGGTGGAGGACGCCTTCTCGGACTTCGGTTCCTTCGCCTGTCTGAATCGTAATCCTCGTCATCGGGCTTTCCTTCTTCCTCTTTTTTCCCCTTCGGGGAAGGCATTCTCAAATAACGCCGAAGCTGGCCTTGCTTTATCAGTGATTCAATGTACTTTTTCAACTGAAAGCAGTCTTCGGTGTCATGACCGTGATCACGGTGGAACTGACAGAACTTCTTCATGTTCCTTCTATTGTCAGCAGTCATGCCCCTCGGTCGTTGGATTTGAGCCCCCTGTTTTTCCAATGCCATGAGGACGTTAGCCCTCGTGGTGCTCAGAGGTGTAAAGTTTTGGGGCTTCCTTCCTCCTACTCGTATTCTCCGAGGTTGGCCTGACTGTTCCGTTGGACACCGGGCTTGCTGGCTGGACCCCTCGCCACGAGCGTGAATATGGTCAGCCTTCGGTCCAGTCATTCTCAGCTCTTCGGCTGTCATATGTTGTTCAGCCCTTCGGTAGAATTCTCCCAGCGTGTCCGGGGGATCTTTGGAGAATTCATAAAACAAGTGCGAATCCCTCCGGAGGCCCCTCGTCATGGCGAGGATGCGGATTTCGGGACGAAAGTCCGGGACACTGAGGGCCTCTCTGTTGAACCTCTCGACATAGTCACGGATGGTCTCCCCGTTTTTTTGTGCTATGTCAAACATCTGGACGGGCATCTTCGCCGTCGGCTTGCTCCCAATGAACTGTTGGGTGAACGCTGTGGACAGCTCCTGGAACCCCCTGATGTTTCCGGGAGGCAGGGAATTGTACCAGGCAGTTGCTGGTCCTGCGAGGGTGACTTCAAAGCACTTGCAGAGTGTAGCATCATCAGCCCCGTGTAGCACCATGCTGCGTTTGTACTTTGTTAGGTGGGCCTGGGGATCAGTCCGACCCTCATAGGTCTCTAGCCGAGGTAGCCTGAAGTCACTTGGCATGGCCGCCTCGACCACTGTTTGGGCGAAAGGAGTTTCATCTCCAGAGACGGTTTCAGTTAGCCTGGCCCAAACAGGCTTGCGTGCCACCTGCTGTTCCACTCTCTCCAGTCTTGCCAAGACTTTCTCCAGGAGGAGCGTAGCACTGGGCTCCTCTTCCTGGTGCTTGGAGGTTCTTGGGTAAAAGGACTGTTGCCGTCTCTTCGGGGAGCGACTTCGATACCGAGGTGAGGGGGACCTTGCCTCTGGCGATAAACTTCTTCTGGACGGGACTTCGGGTCGTTCAGACCTCGCTCTTTCCGCCAGCCGTGCTCCGAGGGGCAAGTTATCTGTCGAGGACTCTTCCCGTGGCTCCCCTCCCCCCCACTTCCCGAGCTATGATGGGTTGCCCTTGGGCTTTTCTCCCGAGGTCGTGCTGGCGAAGTGGGTTTTTGCGCCTGGGCTGGTTGCGGCCATCTCCGGTCTATTTGTTGTGTCATTTCAGCCACAACAGACCTCTGAAAGTCTCTTAAAAAACCCATGGTGATGACAAGAGGGCGTTCCTCTTCAGGCAAGGAAGTCTCTGGGGGACTTTGTTCGGTAGCTGGTTGGGTCTCAGGCGCGGACGGGGACTTCGGGAGTCCTTTGTCCTTCGAACGCCGAGTTTCGACAACAGCTACCTGGGAGTGGTTTCCCACAGACGGCGCCAAATGATGCCCCAAGGCATCTTCGTTTGCTGTCATGTTGACAGGTGGAGAGACTTCCTGAGGAGGCGAGCGCCTGGAGCTCTGGTTTCCCAGCTGAGTGTGCCTGAAAAGCTCAAAGAAGAGGTTAGGAGGTCCCCGGTTTGCTTTTCCGGGGAGGACCCTCCGACGCCCAAGTCAGTTTTCTGAGTGAAGGTGGAGGAAGAACACTAAGGGATCAAGTGTCTTGCCTGTTTTGTGTTTTCTCAGAGGGAGGAAAATGCCCATCCTTTGCCCAGTCCCTTTTCCTAGTATTTATAGGAGTAGATGGTCCGTTCAGATCATGACACGTGTTCGGTCGGATTTGATCTGTGCTTTTGGACCTAGGGGACAGGCAGCCGTTTGCAGCCTCTTTTAGCCCTGGACCCGGACAGGTTGTGTCAGGACTGGGGCGGCTGCGGCGTGTCAGTTCGCCGTTCTGATGTGACGTGTAGGGCTTGTGGGCGACATGTCAGAGGCTCCTTAAATGCTCATACCGTACTCCCGAGGTCCCCTGGGCAAGGTTGCCCTTCGGTGCGTGCACCCTCTTCGGATTCTATCCGTCCTTCGGTGCGAGCACCTCCTTCGGGATCTATCCCATAGTTCTGGGAGTTCCCTTGATGGACACCTTCTTCGGGACTCACACCCATAGTTCGGGGATTCCCTTGTTCAGGTGCTTCTTGTTCGGGGAAGACCTCTTCGGGGCAGTCAGTTTGGCCCCTCGATGGAGACGGTGTTGTCCTCGGAATTCCTGATGAGCTAACCAAAGTCTCGAGCTCATAGTGTTTGACTTCGCACCTTCCGAGGTCAGTGAAAAGATCCTCTCTTGGGTGACGTCAGACTCCTCGGCCAATATTCTGGCAGGGAGTTACTACCGAGGAGGCAGTAGCCTTTGGCTATCAGGCTGCATCGGTCATACCAGCCGTGTCTTTTCACCTTCGAAAAGCAATTATGGCGGCGACTCGCCTTTGCGCAGCAATTATGGTGCCGATTCGGCTACCCTTCCTTGGGCTATATAAACCTTCTTCCTGTCCTACTCTCCATTTTCTTTCCCCTCTCTTGTTTTGGCTCTCATATGTTTTCATGCTTTCCCCTCTCTTTTCACGGCGGTAGTAGCGGCGGAGTGATTTCTGCCACCATTTACGATGGCATCTTCAAACCCTGATTTCGGCAAGACTTTTGGTGGGTTTTTGTTCTAGAGGTCCTTCGGTTTCTTTATTTTTTTCTTTTTCTAGCTTGTTGAAGTCTCTTTTCTTTTTTTTTAAAACATTTTTCTTAAACCGAACATGTCTTCTCCTGTCCCTATTATGTCCGTCGACACTCTTCCTAAGAGCTGGCAGCCTCTCGTGTCCCACCCTTGCTGTTCCACCTTAGAAAAACTAGAGAAGTGGACCACCAAGTTCTTTCTTCCCTCCTACGCTACCACTAGACTACCCCGTCTTGGGCATTTTAGCTTTATGAATAGAAAGAACGAGCTTACCATTTTTCGTGCCCAACTGAAGGCCGAACTTCCGTTTCCTCCTGCGAGGATGATTTGTGACTTTTGCCAATTCCATGGCATAGCCGTGAATCAACTTCCTCCTAACTCATATTGTTATTTTAATGCCTTCCTCTGCATGTGTGGGGTCTTTGGGGTGGAGCCCCACTTCATCATGTTCATACAGTATTATAAGCTCTATCCGGTCCCGAAGGGTGGCTTTTATTTTATGTTACCTCGGGAATTTGGGAGCAAGAAATACATGTTCACCTTTGCCACCAAGGATAGTTGGCGAGGGTGGCAAAAGAAATTCTTTTTCCTGAAGGTGGAGGAGGCTTGGTTGTATATGCCGACTAGGTGGGCTCAGGGCAAGCTAGAGACAGATGTCATGGACCCTAAAAAGCTACTAACTCCTGAGTTGGCGGTGAGGTTTGTGGGCTTCGACAGACGTATCCGCGTTGTCACCGATTGGGATTCCGAGGTTCCCGCGTGCTCCCTGTACCCTTTCCCGATCATATGCAGACTCATGACCGAGGTGGTCCTCCGGGAGCTGGGGGTGGTAAAGGAGCACAAGACAGGCCTTGACATGCCAGCTCCTGCCATTGACGGGAAAGAGTCCTGGCTGGTGAAGCTCCTTTGAAGGGAGCTCACCTATGAAGCCTTCTTCGAAAGTAAGCTTTCCTTCCAAAAATTTATAGCATAAGTACCTGTTTGGACTTACACTAATCTTTTTCTCTTTTTTCAGAGATGGGGGACGAGTCAGCCGCCTACTACAAGTCCCTCTTCCTCGGCCAAGCCGAGAAGGGGGAACAAACGAAGAAGGACATCTCCAAGAGGCGCAAAACTACTAGGAGCGGGCCATCTTCGGCCAAGAAAACGAAGAAGGACATCCTTCTTCCACCCCTGGAGGATGCGGCGGAGGTTGTCGGTGACCCTGAAACTTCCGTCGAGCTTGAAACTCCCGCCGAGCTTCCTGCTGTGGTGGTCACCAGTGCTGTTTCTTGGAGTCCCACCACGTCAGTGGATCTTTTGGGCTCTCTGGCAGAGGGTCCCTCTGCTGAGGAGTTGGAAAAACGCAGAAAGGACAAGGGCAAACATATCCCTGCCGACGTGGAGGAGGTTCGGGACTCTGGCGATGATGTTGTTGAGGTTGCGCTAGGTTTGTCTCTTATCCCCATTTTAGTACTTGAAACCTTATGGCTCTTACTGCCAGGGAGTTTTGTCTGACGGGACTTACGCTTTTAAATTTGCAGAGGAACTGGCGCCCTCAGCTTGGATGGTCGATCATGCCCGAAGGCAGGCTCTTCGGGATTCCCACATCCCGAAGGACAAAGTTCCCAGGGAGCCATTTTGGTCTTTCACGGAGGACATGAATTTGTTCTCCGAAGACTGTCGGGAAATGGCTCCCCAGATGCGGAGGGGCGTGCTCACCCAAGCTTCCTTCAAGGCGGTTGCCGAGGAGTGTGCCAATGAAGATACCCTCGCCGCTAAGGTTTCCGAGCACATTGCTTAGGTAGTTCTTCGGGCCTTTTCATTTTTTCTCCCCTTTTTTCTAAATGTTTGGCTTTCCTTATGCAAATTTCACTAAGTACCTTTCACTAAGTACCTTCTTCTTTTTTTGCAACTTCAGGGGCATAGTGGATACCTGCAAGCTTGGGCAGCAAAGCAATCTTCGGTCCGAGCTTAGGCCAAAGATAAATTGGAGAAGGCCAAGGTATTCTGTGCCAACTCGGTTGTGACGAACACCGAGTTGAGCCGAGTAGCCAAAGAGAGGGTTGCCAATCTTCGGGAGGAATTCTTGAAGGGCCAGGATGAGCTTTAGAAGGATTTCTCCAAGAAGATGTTCGACTTTGGTGAAAAGGTCATGAGCTTGACCTCGGACAACAAGGCCCTTCAAAAGGAGAAAGAAAAGGACTCTACTCTCTTCACGAAGGTGCTCGCCGACAACGCCAAGCTTTGGGCCGAGGTCGAGGCTTTGAAGAAGGAGCCGAAGAAGAAAAAGGTGAAGGTGCTAAAGAAGGAGGTTGCCGACCTTCAGGACGAGGTGGAGGAGCTGTCCCTCGAAAAAGACAAGGCCGTTCAGGCGACTAAGGTTGCCTTCCAAGACGGTTTCTGTTTGGCTCGCCACCAAGTTTTGAAGAAGTTCCTAGACCTCGACCTCTCATTCTTAGCTGGCCTGGATATTCCCGAGGAGCCTCGGTGGACTTGGTCAAAAATTGAGCACCTCAACCTGCCGTTTGCCCCTCTTCTGGCACCGAAGGCGGCGGCTAAGGACACAGGAGCGGGAGCTTCCAAGGATGCCGGGGTCCCTTAGGTGTTTTAGGACCTTTGCCTTCTTTTCCTTTTGTAATTTTTCTTCCTGTAACCTTCTCCTTGTAATAAGGCATTCTTATAGTTTGGCTAAGTTTTTGAGTAATTACTCTTATTTCCCAGTTATCCCGACTACTTTCGGTTAAGGGACTTCGGAAAAAACATTCACTTTCGACAAATTCCCTTAAGAAAATTTTTTGGCCTAGATGGACTTATGGTTTATTTTTATTTTTTTATTTTGAGAGAATGGCCTAATCAACTTCATGATGACCAAGTAAATTTCGCAAGCTTCTAGGCCTTATTCAACAAGAGTTCTTTGGGGGAAAAAATTTTGTACTTAGAAACTTTTTCTAACTTGTACAATCTCTTACTAAGGTTCTAAGTATAGAACTTCTTCAAGGCATCTGAATGCCATGTATTTTTCAATTCTCCACCTTTGGAGTTGCCATGCTTATAGACTCCCTTCCGGACTTCGTCAAGGACCAAGTAAGGCCCTTCCTAGTTTGGTCGAAGTACCCCATGAGATGGCCTTCGGGGTTCAAATTCGGCCTTTCGGAGAACAAGGTCTCCCTTCCTTATTCCTTTTGGCCTAACGTGCAGGTTCGCGGTTGTGGCCACACTTTGATGAAAGGCTTTCCTTCTGAGTTCAGCCACCTCTCTATGTTCGTCAATCAGGTCGAGCTTGGCTCTTGATAGCCAAAGGCTATCGCCTCTATCTGGCCGAACTCCCTGCCACAGTCATGGCCAGATGAAGCCGGCGCTACCCGAGAAAAGGTGTGATCAGGCACCTCGGGAGATAAGCCAAGGAGCTCCGAGCCCGGCACACCAGGACACTACTCGCCCCCCCCAGGGTCGTGAACTGATCGCCTTCGGAAAAGTGGCGCCTAACATAGCGTGCCGAACATGATGCCCCCGAAGGCGGAACTCCCTGAAGCTGGGAAACCCCGAACTCAGGGCTTGTTTCCCGGAGAGGCTCTGTCCGTACCAAAGGACGACCTCACCCAGGGACCTCGGGAGTACGGCAGGGGTATTTATGGAAGCATTTAAGGAAGCCTCCGGCACATCCATTCACAGACGCCACAGGCCGCCTCAAAAGGTGCTCTACCACGCTGACGCCATCAAAATCACATCATGGCCCGTCTCAGCACGTGGCTCAAGGCAACCTGCTACCAACTGTCTGTCCCCTACGCCCAGAAATTCAGGAACATCCGACCGAACACGTGTCGCGATCTGAACGGGCTAGGCACTCCTATAAATACCAGGACTTAATACCAGACAGGGGGGGGGCTGGCAAAATACGGCTCCCATTACCAGGCAAAACTCCTCAGCCCTTTGTGCTATCTTTACTGCCTTTCTCTCGGCCACCACTGACTTGGGCGTCGGAGGCTCCCCCCCCGGAAAAACACTCCGGGGGCCTCCTAACCTTTTGTTTCTGAGCTTTCAGGCACTCTCCTTTAGGCGGTCCAGTCGACCAGGCGTTCTTCCTCCCAGAAGTCTCTCCACCAGTCACCATGACTATAAGCAATGAGGCCCGAGGCCATCATTTGGCGCCGTCTGTGGGAACCCACTCTGAGATCGCCGTCGTTGAGACTCGGCGTTCTAAGGACAAGGGACTCCCGAGGTCCCCGTCCGCGCCTGAGATACAACCGGCTGCTGAGCAGACACTCCCAGGGACTTCTGCGCCCGAGGGAGACCGCCCTCTGGTAGTCACTATGAGTTTCTTGAGGGACTTTCAGCGTTCGGTCGTGCCTGAAGTAACACAGCAGATCGGCCAAAGGTGGCCACAGCAAGCGCAGGCCGAGAGACCACCCTCAGTGACACGCCCTCGGCGGAGGAGCCCCAAGTCCATACATCGCAGTTCGGGGAATGGAGACCCTCGCGAAGAATCGTCCACAGAGATTATGGCCCTCGGGAAACGTTCTGTGGGACAAACCAGGTCCAAGAAGCCGAGAGTCTCACAGCAAAGCAGTTCGTCACCTGAGGCGAGGTCCTTGTCCCCTCAGCGCCGAACTCGCCCCCCGAAGAGGCGCCGACGATCTCCCTTCCCTGAATAAGGCCCTAGCGCCACAGTGCTCATGGAGAAGATATTAGCACGGCTGGACAGAGTGGAAAAACAAGTGGCCAGAAGATCCGTTTGGCCCAGATCCTCGGGAACATCCTGCGAAGATGACTCCCCTTTTCACTCAGGCCGTCGTTGAGGCACCCATGCCACGCGAGTTCAGAGTACCTCGGTTGGAAATTTATGATGGCCGTACTAATCCGCAGGCCCACCTGACGAAGTACAGACGGAGCATGATAACACACGGTGCTGATGACGCTACCGTGTGCAAGTGGTTCGGGGTCACCCTCACAGGGCCAGCCACGGCGTGGTACAATTCCTTGCATCCAGGGACCATCACTGAGTTCCGGGAGTTGTCCACAGCCTTCACCCAGCAGTTCATTGGAAGCAGACCTACTGCGAAGATGCCTGTACAGATGTTCGACATAGAGTAGAGGAACGGAGAAACCATCCGAGACTATGTCGAAAGGTTCAACAGGGAAGCCCTGAGTGTCCCAGACTTTCGGCCCGAAATCCACATTCTTGCCATGACTCGAGGCCTTCGGCAGGACTCACAGCTGTTCTACGAGTTCTCAAAGGACTCCCCTGACACCCTCGGAGAATTTTACCGAAGGGCTGAACATAACATGACAGCCGAGGAGCTGAGATTGGCAGGGCCGAAGTCCGATCACTACCGCGCCAAAGGGTCCAACCAACAAGCTCGCCATCCGACGGAACAGGCAGGGCGACCTCGGAGGATGCGGGGAAGGAAACCACCATTGAGAGTTTCAGGCAGGGGAAGCAAATTCGGCGGCCAAGGGCCATGATAACAAAAAGCCGGAACAGTTTCACACCGCCACGGACCAACATTCTCATGGCGCTGGAAAGGCAAGGGGAAAGGAAGAAGTGCCTGCCAGTTTCATCGCGACCACGGCCATGACCGAAGCCATTGCTTCCAGCTGAAGAAGTACATAGAGTCGCTGATAAAACAGGGCCAACTTCGGAAATACCTGAGGATGCCACCCCCGAAAGGAAGAAAGATGGAGGAAGAAAGGGCTGAAGATGAGGACTATGACTCCGACAGGCGGAAAAACCGAAGTCCAAAAAGTCGCCCCCCACCTCCAGCAGGGGTGATCCAAACCATCACCACGGGGCTCCCATCCTCAGAAAGAAAGCGGAAAGCCAGAGAAATTGCAGTCATGGACTATCAAAAGTCCATCAAAGAAACTGGCTCGCAAAGATGGCTCCACCGCCGTCTTCTCCCCACAACGACCCGCTGCTGATCACGGCAAAGATAGGGAATTGAGGCGTCAAAAGAGTGTTGCTTGATGATGGCTCAAAAGCTGACGTCCTATTCTTGCACCTGCTGCCGAGCTTGGGCATCTCCAGGAGCGAACTAAAGCGTATCACCTCGACCACTTTCGGGGTTGAGTTATCCGAACTCCTAGACCTCGGATAGATCGATCTCCCGTTGACGGTGAAAGGGATTTCGATAAGCGGAGCAACTGAACTGTACGCCTCCACAATGGCAAGATTCAACGTCATGGACGTCTCGTCCTCGTACAATGCCATCCTTGGGAGACGGACAATGGGGAACCTGCATATTCGTCCGGATGTGAAGTAGTTGACCGTCACATTCGCCACCAAGGATGGAGATGCAGAGGTCTTCATAGACCAAGTCGAGGTAAGAAAGGTGTTTGTGAAAGAACGAAAAGCTCCGGCAAACGACCTCGCGGAAACAATGGAGGCAAAGGCGCCAGAAAATGGCAAAGAAGGAAATCTCACCAAAGCAGAAACGGAAGCAGTAGATCTTGTCCCAGGACAATCTACCCGAATGGGGAAGAGCTTGGCCGAAGGTGACAAGGAAAAACTTGTATCCTTTCTGCCGGAAAATAAAGATCTGTTTGCCTACTCGCCGAAAGATATGCCAGGGGTAAACCCTGGCATAATACAGCATAGCCTCAAAGTAAGCCCGGAAGCAAAACCTGTCCGGCAAAAGAAATGGAGCATCTCAGCCCACAAAAGCAACTTTGTCGAAACCGAAGTCCAGCGTCTCCTAGATGCTGAAGTTATCAGGGAGGTCAAGTACCCCGAATGGTTGAGCAACGTGCTCATTGCCACAAAAGAAGGTAGCAGCAAACTCCGGATGTGCATCGATTTCAGAAACTTGGACGATGCTTGCCCAAAAGACTCATACCCTCTGCCGCCAATAGATCAACTGGTAGATTCAACTACTGAGTACGGGCTCCTAAGTTTCCTAGACGCCCTCAGTGGCTACCATCAGATAAGGATGAACCCCAAAGATGAAGAGAAGACTGCCTTCATCACCAAGGGAGAAACATATTACTACATCAGGATGCCCTTCCGGCTCAAAAATGTAGGAGCCACCTACCAGAAGTTGATGAACAAGGTCTTCAAAGACCAAATGGGGAGAAACATGGAGGTGTATGTTGATGATATGATAGTCAAGAGCAAACTGCCTGGCTACCACGTTGCAGATTTAGAGGAAACCTTCCAAAAGCTCAAAGCCTTCGGAATCCGCCTTAATCCTGAGAAGTGCATCTTCGGGGTGACCTCGGGAAAATCCCTGGGGTACATGGTATCCGAAAGAGGCATCGATGCTAACCCCGAGAAGATTAAGGCTCTGCTTGAGTTCCGAACTCCTGCCACAGTCAAAGACGTGCAGAGGCTGACCGGAAGAATAACCTCTCTGAGCAGGTTTTATTTCCAGGTACGGAGATAGGTGTCGACCCTTCCTCAAAATCCTCACAAAGGCAGCAAAAATGGAAGGCGACCTCGGAAGGAATGATCATCCTTGGGATGAAGATTGCCAAAAGGCCTGGGAAGAACTCAAAGTCTACCTGGCCAGCCTGCCGACTCTGTGACAACCTCGGGAGGGAGAGCCCCTCGTACTCTACCTCGCCGTTACAGAAAAGGCTGTGAGCTCGGTCCTCGTGAAAGAAGAAGGGCCAAAGCAATGGCCGGTCTACTATGTCAGCAAGTCCCTGCATGGCGCCGAAGTCAGGTACCCTTTGCTTCAAAAAGCTACATATGCCTTGGTGCTTGCAGGGAGAAGGCTGCGACCATACTTTCAGGCTCACCCCATCATCGTCCGAAGTAGTCTGCCGCTACGGGATGTCATGAAGAGGGTTGATCATTCGGGAAGGCTCTCCAAGTGGTGCATAGAGCTGGGCGAACACGAAATCACGTATGAGCCTCGGAAGGCCATAAAAGCTCAAGCACTGGCAGATTTTATCGCCGAAATACCCACCACTGAGGAGAGCCATTCAGATCCAAAAGAGGGTGAGCCAGAATGGACCTTGCACGTAGACGGAGCCTCGGGGTCCGAACACCAGGGAGCTGGAGTAATTATCAGGGGCCCCGAAGGCCTGGAGGTAATGAAGGCTATCAAGTTCAGCTTCAACGTCACCAACAATGTAGCTGAGTATGAAGCCCTCATAGCGGGATTACGCTTGGCCAGAAAGATTGGCGTGAGAAACTTAAAGGCTCACAGCGATTCCCAGCTGGTAGTTCGGCAGACGGCAGGAGATTATGGGGCGAAGGACCCAATCTTGGCAAAATACCACGAGCTGGTAGCAAAGCTCATCCAAGAGTTTGACGCCGTATGGATCGAAAATGTACCCCGACGGAATAACACTGAGACAGATTGCTTGGCGAAGTTGAAAACATACACCGAGGTGCTAGACCATCCGAGCATCTCAGTGCTGAGCATAGCGACCTCGGGAACAGGGTGGAAAGACCCAATAAAAAGATACCTCGCAGAGAATTTGCTCCCCGAAGACCCCGGTGATGCTGCAAGACTGCGAAGACGCTCCGGAAGATTCTTCCTGATTGGCGAAGAGTTATACCGGCAGGGATATGCGAATCCGCTGCAAAGATGTGTGAATGAAGAGGATACTGAAATGGTCCTTGAAGAAGTTCACGAAGGCATGTGTGGTTCACACATTGGAACTGATGCCCTTGCAGCAGTGATACTCCGCCAAGGATACTTCTGGCCTACCCTGAGAAAGGACGCAAGACAGTTCGTCCGGAAATGTGGTAGCTGCCAGAGACATGCAAAAATCCAGAGGACACCCTCGGAAATGGTAACTTCGGCAGACTATCCTTGGCCCTTCGCAGTCTGGGGTATAGACCTTATTGGGCCACTCCCCACAGCACCCGGAGGCGTGAAATTCTGCGTGGTAGCAGTGGACTATTTCTCAAAATGGGTAGAGGCAGAACCACTGGCAACTATCTCGGCAAAAGAAGTGCAGAAGTTCGTATGAGAGAACATCGTATGCGGATTCGGCATACGGAGGGTACCGGTAGCTGATAATGGATCCCAGCTCATAGGCAAGGGATTCCAAGAATTCATCGCCGACCTCGGAGTAAAGATGCACTTCGCCCCAGTAGCTCACCCCCAAAGCAGCGGGCAGGTGGAAGTATCGAACAGGACCATAAAAGCTGGCCTGAAAAAGAGACTAGGGGAAGCCAAGGGGAAATGGCCGGGAGAACTCCAACGTGTATTATGGAGCTACCGAAAGGCGCCCCGAAGAGCCAAAGGGGAGACTCTTTTCTCACTCGTCTTCGGAAAGGAGGCCATTATCCCAGTAGAGATAGTTCAACCTTCAGTATGGGTGCAAGCATTTGATGAAGGTGGTAACGACCTCGGTCTGAGAACCAATCTCGATCGTGTGGCCAAACACAGAGAAATAGCCGAGCTGAGAGGTAAAGCTTTCCAGCAAAGAGTGGCCGTGGCCGTAAACTTACGGGCCAGGCCAAAAGAAATCAAGAAGGGAGACCTCGTTCTCCGAAAGGCTGACTTTGCACCTCGAAGGCCATCCCACGGAGTACTTCGCGCAAACTGGAAAGGACCTTATCTGGTTCTCGCCGAAGTACGAAAAGGCGAGTACAAGCTTGGCGACACTGAGGGCGTAGAATTGAAAAACACTTGGCACTCAGACGCCTCGAAAAAATTCTACGCTTAAGGTTGAGCGGAAGGAGGTATGTTGTACAAAAAATATTCTAAGTACAGAATGGCCTTGAGAAAAATTCTTAAGTGTACAAAATTGGTGCAAGACAGAATTCCGCAAAGATGCTCGCCATGATAAAGCGTAGATGGCTTTCCAAACCTTTCACGCTCGGGAATGGTCAAAAATCTTGACTCGCGTAATAAGCGCAGAGATAATTTTCCTCCCTTGAGGAAAGATGGAAAACAAAAATCTCGCAGAAGTACTCGCCGTAGCCAGCGCAGAGATAATTTCCCGAGCTCCCTTGAGCGAACGTGCTCGGGAAAATGGGAAGTGAAAAATCTCGCGAAAGGTTTTCCGAAGTCCCTTGAGCAAACATGCTCGGGACAATTGGAAAAACAAAAATTTTGACTGAAGGATTTCCGAAGTCCCTAGAGCAAGCGTGCTCGGGACATCTGGAAAAAAAAAAATTTGACTAAAGGTTTTCCGAAGCCCCTTGAGCAATCATGTTCGGGACAAAATTGGAAATGCAAAAGCCTGCAAAAAGACTTAGTCAAATTTTCTCAGACTTTCCAGAATGTCTCTCGAGTAAAACGCACTCGGGACAAAGGAAGGTAAAAAAGTTTCTTTGATCGCAGGTTTTCCGAAGTCTCTTGAGCGAACGTGTTCGGGACAATGGAAATAAAGAAACTTGAAGAAACACTTAGCCAAAAAATCTTCATTAAGAGCAAAGCTGCCTTACAATAAAGAAGTGCCCGAAGAAGGAGTACAAAATAGAAGGGAAGGAAAAGGGGCCCTAAAAAAGCCTAAGGGTTCGCGGCGTCCTGAGAGCCACTCGTTTGTCCACCCTTTTCCGCCACCTTCCGCGCTGGAATTGAAGGAGGAAGCTTCAGATGTTCGATCTTGGACCATTTCCACCGAGGTCCCCCAGGAATGTTTAGACCCTCTAGAAAAGAGAGGTCCAGACCTGGGAACCTCTGGAGAACCTGGTGCCGAGCGAGGCAGAAGCCGTCCTGAAACGCGACCTTGTTCATTTGATCAGACTTGTTCTTCTTAAGCTCAAGGTCGTCAAGCTCGTCCTTCAGATCCCCGACCTCCTCTTCCAGCACCTTTATCCGCTCCTCCCCCTTCGGCTCCTTCTTCAAAGACTGGACCTCGGCTTGAAGGGCTTTCTTCTCAGACAAGAGCGTGACTATGATATTCTCTTTTTTTGCCTTGTCTTGGAGAAGGTCTTGGTTTGCAGCACGCAGCCCCGCCACGTCATTACGGAGGTCGGCAATCTTCCGGGAGGAGTCCGCCATCAAGAACTTCCTTCTCCTTTCGGAACTCCTCCCGAAGGGTGGCAGCTTCCTCCTTCGCAGCATCTGCCAGCTGCTGGTTCTTGGCGGTCAATTCCGAGCACGTCGCTTTCGCCTTTTCTAGGGCCTCTAAGGCCGAAGCTCGGAATGCCGTCTGCCTGGCTACCCGAACTCGGAGAAAGCCGGCGTACCCCAGCAGCTGTAAAGAAGATCAAACGCAAGGTCAGTAAGAGCCAAACACTTAAAAAAAAATTGAAGGGGAAGAGCTGTGAAGGATATACCTGAGCAGCATGCTCGGTGATCTTCGCGGCAAGGGTGTTATCCCCCGGATGGGCCGCCGCTATAGCCTTGAAGGAGGCCTCGGTGAGCACCCCCTTCGCAATCTGCTTGGCCATTTCAGGACAGTCCTCGGAGTACAAGTTCATGTCCTCCATGAATGTCCAGAAAGGCTCCTTCGGTATCTTCCCTTGCGGGACTTTGGCGTCACGGCGGGCCCTCGCCTTCGCGTGCTCGGCCGCCCAGTTCGGGGTAAGTAACTCCCCTACAGGGCGAAAAAGAGAAGCAGGTCAGAGATAAAGGCAATTCCAGAAAAAACAAATGAAGTACACTTTGACTGGAAACAAACCTGGCAGGACCTCGACAACAACGTCCTCGGAGTCCTCGGCCTCCTCGATCGAAACGCCCTTGCCCTTCTGCTTGCGCCGCTCCTCGGCAGAAGGTACTTCTACCACTACATCAAGGAGGGCCGGCGACGCAGTAGGACTTTGAGGAGGGACGTCGGTTGGAGGGACCTCGGAAGCAGCAGCCTCAGGCGCCGGAATGTCGGCTGTCCCAGGCTCCTCGGCAGTCTCCTCAGAAATTTCATCTAGAGGAACCTGAGCGGCTCTCTTTGTCCGTTTCCTCAAAGGACCCGCGCCAGTAGACTTCCGCCTTCTGGAAGCCGCCTTCTTCATCTGATCGTCCTTCTCCACTTGGCCGGAGAAGAGGGACTTGTAATAGGCGGCAGTGTCGTCGCCCATCTCTGAAACAGGAGAGAAACATCAACGTAAGTCCGAGGAAAAAACAGCAAAGGAGTAGAAGATAACTCACTTTCGGCAAGCATTTCGAAAGAAATCTCCTCCTTTAGAAGCCTGACCAACCAGGAATCTTTCCCGGCGATGGCAGGAGCTGGCATCCCGAGGTCAGTCTTGTGCTCCTTTACCACCTTCAGTTCCCGAAGGACCTCTTCGGTCATCAACTTCCAGTTGATTGGAAAAAGGTAAAGGGCACGCGGAGAGACCTCGGGATCCCAGTCAGAGACAGCCCGAATGCGGGCATCGAAATACGCGAACACGGGAGCCAACTCTGGGGTCAGCAGCATCCTCAGATCACCAACGTCCGCATCCAGTGTTCCCTGAGCCCATTCGGTCGGAACATACGACCAGGCCTCAGCCTTCTTCATGAAGAAGAACTTCTGTTGTCACCCCCGCCAGCTATCCTTAGTGGCGAAGGTGAACATGAATTTCTTGCTCCCGGATCCCCGAGGTAGCATGAAATAGAAGCCACCCTTCGGGACCACAGAGAGCTTGTAGTACTACATAAAAATCCTGAAATGGGGTTCTATCCCGAAGACGCCACACATGCAGAGAAAGGCGTTGAAATAGCAGAACGAGTTCGGGGGAAGCTGGTTCACCGCAATGCCATGAAATTGGCAGAACTCGCACACCATCTTCGAGGGGGATATCGAAGACCGGCCTTCAGTTGGGCTCGGAAAACGGTAACCTCCTTACTATGGTTTGAAAATGCATAGTGGCTAGAACGAGGCAGCCTGATAACGGCGTAAGAGGGAAGAAAGAATTTTTGCTTCCACCTCTCTAACTTCTCAGGGGTGGTGCAACAAGGATGGGCTAAAAGAGGCTACCAGCTCTCAGGAATGGGCATTTTCGACGTAAAAATGAGTTTGAAAACGGAAGAAAACAGTTTCCAGAGAAAAACTCAGAAGAACACAGGGATCAAAACGCGCTGGAAAATAAAAACCCACCAAAAGATTTGCCAAAATCTGAGGACGCCATCGTGAAAGTTGGCTGGAAAAAAGACTTTGATTACGGAAGCTCCGCCACAGAAAGCAAGAAAAATGCAAGAACAGAGGCAAAGCAGAGAAAAGAGCAAAAGAGTGAGCAAAAGGAACTTATGATGAAATGAGCTATTTATAAGCCAGAGGTGGGTAACCGAAACGTCGTCATAAGTACCCTTTGGAGGCGAACCGTCGCCGTAACTGCTCTCTGCACCTGAAAAGGCGCGCCCTCTGTAACCGACGCGACTCTCCTCCAATGGCAAAGCGCCATGTGTCAACCGCTGCGCAAAAATGGGGGACACGTCCTCCAAACGTCCCTTGAAAACTGGGACACGTCTTCTGACATCCCTGGAAAACTGGGACGCGCCGCTCAGACTGACACGCTTGGCCAAACAGACCTGCAGAAACAAAGAGCAGGCCACCTCGAGGACACCAAGAGACAGGCTATGGCCAAATAGCCCATGACTTTCGGGCAAGAGGTGTATCTTCGGCACAGGCTCCACCTCGAAGACACCAAAGAACAGGCCAAGGCCGAAGAGCCCATACCTTCGGGCAAAAGGTACATCCTCGGAACAGGTTAAGCTTCCTAAGAGACTCCCAAGAGCAACCTCGGAAAGAGATGCAAAACCGAAGTCTTCACTTCGGCTTTCCAAAGGGGGGCATGTGATAGCCAAAGACTATCGCCTCTATCTGGCCGAACTCCCTGCCACAAGAATGGCCAGAAGAAGCTGGCGCTACCCGAGAAAAGGTGTGATCAGGCACCTCGGGAGATAGCCGAAGAGCTCCGAGCCCGGCACGCCAGGACATTACTCGCCCCCCCCAGGGTTGTGAACAGATCGCCTTCGGAAAAGAGGCACCTAACATAGCGAGCCGAACATGATATCCCCGAAGGCGGAACTCCCTGAAGCTGGGAACCCCCGAACTGAGGGCTTGTTTCCCGAAGAGGCTTTGTCCGTACCAAAGGACGACCTCACCCAGGGACCTCGGGAGTACGGCAGGAGCATTTATGGAAGCATTTAAGGAAGCCTCTGACACATCCAATTCACAGACGCCACAATCCGCCTCAAAAGGCGCTCTGCCACGCTGACGCCATCAAAATCACATCATGGCCCATCTCAGCACATGGCTCAAGGCAACCTGCTACCAGCTATCTGTCCCCTACGCCCAGAAATTCAGGAAAATCCGACCGAACACGTGTCGCGATCTGAACGGGCTAGGCACTCCTATAAATACCAGGAGTTAGTACCAGACAGGGGGGTTTTTAACTGGCGAAATACGGCTCCCATTACCAGGCAAAACTCCTCAGCCCTTTGTGCTATCTTTACTGCCTTTCTCTCGGCCACCACTGACTTGGGCGTCGGAGGCTCCCCCCCCGGAAAAACACTCCGGGGGCCTCCTAACCTTTTGTTTCTGAGCTTTCAGGCACTCTCCTTTAGGCGGTCCAGTCGACCAGGCGTTCTTCCTCCCAGAAGTCTCTCCACCAGTTACCATGACTATAAGCAATGAGGCCCGAGGCCATCACCAATCATTAAGATCCTTTGGTCTAACAATAATGAAGAGGAGGGTACCTAGGAAACGGAGTAGGAGATGCTGAAAAGATATCCTAGCTTTTTTCTAGAGTTGTAATAGAATTTGGAGGACCAAATTCTAGAAGGAGGGGAGAATGTTATGGCTCTCCTAGCTGAAGGCTTGTTTGAAGAAGGTAAATTGCTCTAAATCAAGTTTGAAACCATAATTCAGGTTCACATAGGAAGAATGAGTAAGTTCCTCAAAGTTCACTAAATTCCGAGGGGATTAAGGCACTAAATAAGGTTTGGGGGCAAAATAGTAATTTTTGCATCCCGAATGGTCAGGCTAGGTCTCAAGTGTTGAACATGAGTTTTTATAACCTAACTTTTAACTCTAACCCAAAATTAGTTGAAATAAAAAAGATTTGACCAAGTTTGACTAAGGTTAGCTAAAGGAAGGGACATGTTTGTAACATTTTAAATTCTTGAATGGCTTCATGTTTAAGTGGCATATAAAATTTGTAAAGGAGAGGAAGGTCGCCATTTTCACCTTCAAGCCCGTGCTCACCCATCTCTTTGCCAATTTTATGTGATTCCAAGCCCAAAACCAAGAGTTATTCATAGGAATTGAAGCCACCAAGGTTATACAAGCTATGAAAGGCTTGTTTCAAGCATGATTTGAAGTTCTTGAAGCTTGACATTGAGTTTTCCACTATCCCTTATTTTTTATGGAAGGTAACACTTGAGTTCTTGGTGAAATCTTGTTTATTAGATGTTTGGAAGCTGTTGGGTTTCTTAGAACTAGGTGGAGCTGTTGGGTTTCGGGAGCCAAACAGCGCAGCGGAATTTAACTGAAACCCTCTAGGATCCAAGTGAAACGGGGTAAACCGGATGTTCGAAAATTTTCATACCTAATTTTCGGTTGAGATCTCTCACTCAACTGTAGAGTCGAATCACATAACCTGAACAGTTGACGTGCTCAAGTTCTCTATGGTATCCACACGAGCCTCTCGGGATCACCACGCTTCCACCACGTCCCGGCTGATGCGTTTCTCTTGCGCTCGCAGTGCTAGCTTGCGTCCTCCAAGGAATTGCAAGAGAAGAGTGTGACTGTCCTTTTGGGAGGCTAGGGCAAGGAGAGCTACGAATTTCTCACTTAAAAGTTGTATTTATAGTGAGACTCAACTTCCAGGCCTAATGGGTTTTAAAGCCCTAATCCAATTAGGATTTAATTTCGGGCTTAATAATGGCTCAACTCTTGGGCCCATTGTTAATATGAAATTAAAGTGAAACCATAACCCAAATAATTAGCCCATGCACTCTAATGATCCAAATTGCTCTATGTGTGCGACCCAATAGGCTCTTATCACGTTGGCAATGATCATAAATCACATTTATGATCATAAGCAATGAGCGGTGTCTAGCAACACATCATTGCTACCCAAGTGACAAGATTGTCGATGATTCGACTATACCTTTATGATCATCACCGATATATGCCATTGTCCCTTTGTCCAAGATATCAAGACTAAGCACGAGACATGGAATGTGTCACTCTCGTATAGCCCAATCTTTGGTTTCTTGATTACCGAGTAGACTAACTTAAACTGATGACATTGATATCGCATATCAACTCATCCGAGCATGGCCATGCATTTTCTAAGTCTCACTCTATCAAGGGGCCCGAAGATATCGCTCCCGTTACATAGGAGGGACAAATCCCATCTTGATCATACAAATCCCTCCGCATGATATGTGACATACCCAATGACCTCCTTCAAGTTCACTCAGTTACGAGCAACAAAGGAAAGTATCAAAGTATGTGACTCACATGTAGGGAACCTTGATGATCTTAGGTCGAAGGACTACATATACCCTGATCACTATGGGAATCACTTATGGCACTCATATAACGATCCATGTAGTGTTCTCATGGTGGGTCGGTCCAGTACACAGGTTCTCCAACTTGTACCCATATGTAGACTACATATCTCATATTAGTCTCCACATATGCTAGTCGTTATGTATTATTGCAACCCGATCCACAATAATACTAGACCAGGGACTTTTAAGAATATCATTATTCTAGGGTTACAATTATGTTTGTTAAGTTACGCAGGAACAAAACAACAAACATAATTGCTGGATTAATGCATTAATAAAATATCATGACTCAATGTGCAAAAATACAATCATCTCATGATTGGCTTTTGGGCACAACACTAACAGGAGCTTTGTAGGACTTGAGTTTTTGGGGAAGAGTTGCTTGTTTCTTGCTTGTGAAATGAAGTTAAGGAAAGGTAGTTGTGTTTTCATGTTCAATTGATGCTATTGGAATGAGTTTGCTTGATGAATTCAAGTAGTGATGCCCTTTAGCATCTTCACTATATGACATAGTAAGACTGTGAGGGACTTCAGGTAAAGGAGGGACGCCTAGATGAGAGATTCTCAGGGAGAGATCGCCTAAAATGCTCAAAGAATAAAGGTTAGGAGGTCCCCGGAGTATTTTTCCGGGGAGGAGCCTCTGACGCCCTTGTCAGTGTCTGTTGGGGGAAGGAAAGTATAAAGCGGAGAGATTCTTGCCTTTTTTGGGTGTCTCCCCCTTTTATGAGGCCACTTCTTTAGTATATATAGGAGGATGTGACCTGTTCAGATTAGGACACGTGTTCGGTTGGATGAAACCTGTACTTCTGGGCGTGGGGGCCTATAGCAGATTGCAGGCCACTCGGGTCATAGGCCAAGGCCAGAGTAGGCCTGGGTGACTGGATGTATACGACGGCGGCGTGTTAGAGCACATATGGGGGGGGCGTGTTGCGTATGAGAACGACATGTCAGAGGCTCCTTAGTTGTTTCTGCCGTACTCCCGAGATCCCTTCGGCAGGGGGGAGCTCTTCGGAATAGCTGCCCTTTTCCCGAAGTCGTCTCAGCAACCCGAAAGTCCCCTCGGCACTGAAGCTCCTTCTTGGGGGATGTTTTCTTCTGTCGAGGGTGATGAGTCTTTCTCTTTTGAAGCCGGTTTGGTCACCTTTCCGAGGATGGCGATGCACAGCCTTCCCGAGGTCGAATGTTCGAGGTGTTAGAGCCCCTTTGTCCAACGTTGGTGCTCGCGCTCCCTGTGGGTGACGCTTGGCTTGCCGACGATGATGCATTGCCCGGGCTTATAGATTTGGAGGGCAATAGCACTTCGGCTATCACATGCCCCCCCTCGGAAAGTAGAAGTGGCAACTTCGGCTTGTGGAATCTCTAGGGGCACCTTATGGGACTCAGAGTAGGACACCGTAGAGGGGGTATTTCACCAACCGAAGGCATGCTTAAGCAACTGGGGTGTCATTTGCTGCCCTCTTGTCAGTCCCTTGGTGTTCTCGAGGTGCACACTTTCTTTATTTTTACTTTTTTTGTTGCAGGTCAGTGGACCATCGCATCTTATAACCAGGCATGTCAGTTTGAATAGGCGTGCCTGGGTTTCTGCGGTGTTAGAAAGTGTGTTCTCGTTTCTCGTGTTGGATGACACGTGGCACGCGATGGTTGGCGTCAGTCACGTCGGTTACACCAGCCGCGTCTTTTTGCCTTCGAGGGACAATTATGGCGACGATTCACCTTCGCAGGGTAGTTATGGCGATGATTTGGCTACCCCTATTCGATTTATATAAACCTTCCTTCCCTCATTTTGTTTTCCTTTATCCTTCTTTTGCTCTCGTCTGTCTCTGACCTTTTCCTTCTCTTCCTTCTCTTTTTGCGGTGGTGCTAGCGGTGGAGCAATTTCCGGCAACCATTCACGATGGCATCTTCTAATCCACAATTCGGCAAACATTTCAGTGGGTTTCATTTCTAGAGGTCCTTCTGTTTTTTCAAGTTTCCCGAAGTTGTTTTTCTTTTTCCCGAAGTCTCTTTCTTTTGCCGAACATGTCTTCTCTAGTCCCCCTGATGTCTATCCAAGCTATACTTGAGAGCTGGAAACCTCTCATGTCTCACCCCTGTTGCTCAACTTCGGAAAAATTAGCGCTGTGGACGACCAAGTTCTTTCTTCCTTCTTACGCCACCACCAAACTTCCTCGTATTGGTTACTTCAGTTTTATGAACAAGTGTGATGAGGTCACCATTTTTTGTGCCCAGCTGAAGGCCGGACTTCGGTTTCCTCCACCGAAGATGATTTGTGACTTTTTCCAATTTCATGGCATAGCCGTGACTCAGCTTCCACCCAATTCTTACTGTTATCTCAACACCTTTCTCTGCATGTGTGGGGTTTTCAAAATAGAACCCCACTTCGTCATGTTCATGCAATATTACAAGCTCTATCCAGTCCCAAAGGGTGGCTTTTATTTCATGCTACCTCGGGGATCTGGGAGCAAAAAATACATGTTCACCTTCAACATTAAAGATAGTTGGCGAGGGTGGCAAAAGAAGTTCTTTTTCCTGAAAGCGGTGGAGGCGTGGTCAGATATACCGACTAGGTGGGCTCGGGGAAAGATGGAGATGGATGTCGTATATCCCAAGAAGCTGCTAACTCCTAAGATGGCAGTGAGGTTTACAGACTTCGACAGCCATATCCGTGCTGTCGTCGACTAGGATGCCGAGGTCCCCCCACGCTCCCTCTATCCCTTCCCCATCAGGTGGACCCTTATGACCGAGGAGGTTCTCCGGGAGCTGGGGGTGGTAAAGAAGCACAAGACGGACCTCAGTATGCAAGCTCCTGCTACTGATGGGAAGGAGTCCTGGCTGGTGATGCTCCTTTGGGGGGAGCTCACTTATGAAGCCCTTTTTTAGAGTAAGTTACTTTCCAGATTTTTGGTATAAGTTTTCCTCTGGACTTACGTTGATATTTTCTTCTTTCTTCAGAGATGGGCAACCAGTCAGCCACCTTCTACAAATCCCTCTTCCCCGGTCAAGCCAAGAAGGGGGAACAGATGAAGAAGGGGGCTTCGAAGAGGCAAAAAATGTCTGGGAGCGGGTCGTCTTTGGCTAATAGAGTGAAGAAGGACCTCCTTCTCCCACCTTCAAAAGACGCTGTGGAGGTCAGGGACCTGCCCTAGGTCCAATCCGAGTTGCCGCCGGAGGTGGCCATCAGTTCCGTTTCGCGGAGTCCCACTACTTCGGCTAATCTTCTAGGCTCTTTGGTAGAAGGTCCTTCTACTAAGGAACTTGAAGAGCGCCAAAGAAGTAAGGGCAAACATGTCCCAGCCGATGCAGAGGAGGTATGCGACTCCGATGATGATGTCCCCGAGGTGCCGCCAGGTTTGTTCCTTAGACATCTTTAGCACTTTTAATTTTGTGGCTAAGGGTCAATGCCTTAATGGAACTTATGCCTTGACTTTGCGCTGGAAGTGGTGCCCTCATCGTGGATGGTAGAGCTTGCCCGAAGGCGGGCCCTTCGGGACTCCCACATCCCAAAGGATAAGGTCCCAAGGGAGCCTTTCTGGGTTTTCACGGAGGACATAAATTTTTTCTCCGACGATTGCCAGCAAATGGCTCCCCAGATGGCGAGGGCCATGCTCACCCAGGCTTCCTTCAAGTCAGTTGCCGAGGAATGCGTGAGCGAAGAGGTCCTTGCCACCAAGATGTCTGAGCATGCTGCCCAGGTACTCTTCAAACCTTTTATTTTTTCTCTAAATTTTTCTAAGTATTTTGGCTTTCCTTGTGTGAGTTTGACCAAGTGTCATCCCCCCTTTTTGCAGCTCTTGGGGTACAGTAGGTATTTCAGAGCTTGGGCAGCAAAAGAGTCTTCGATCCAAGCCTGGGCCGAAGATCGTCTGGAGAAGGCCAAGGTCTTTTGCGCCAACTCGGTTGTCAAGAACTCCAAGTTGAGCCGAATAGCCAAGGAGGAGGTTGCCAAACTTCAAGAGGAACTCTTAAAGGGCCAAGAGGAGCTCTTGAAGGATTTCTCCCAGAAAATGTCCGACCTCAGTGCGAAGGTCGTGGGTCTGACCTCGGCTAACGAGGCCTATCAAAAGGAGAAGGAGGAAGATTCCGCTCTTCTGGAAAAAGCCCTTACTGAGAACGCTGAACTTCAGGTCGAGGTCGAGGCCCTGAAGAATGAGACAAAGAAGAAGAAGAAGACGAAGAAGCTGGAGAAGGAGCTCGCCGACTTGCAAAGTGAGGTGGAAGACCTGTCTGTCGAGTTAGACAAGGCTAACCAGGCAACTAAGTTTGGCTTCCAAGATGGGTTCTGCCTAGCTTGACACCAAGTCTTGGCCAAATATCCAAACCTCGACCTCTCCTTCCTGGATGCCCTAAACATCCCCGAGGGACCTCACTGGACATGGTCGAAGATTGAGCTCCTCAACCTGCCCTTTGTCCCTCCTCTGGCGCCGAAGGATGCTGGGGATGGAGCTCCTCATAATGCCGGGCTCCCTTAGATATCTAGGGCTTTTACTTTTGTCTTCTTCTTTTTTCTTTGTAATCTTCTTCTTGTAACCTCCTTCATGTGATTCTCAATAACATTTTTCCTTCCTTTAAAATTTGGCTAAGTCCCCAAGCAATAATTTTCGTGTCCAAGGGTTGTCTTGACCACTTTCGGTCTGGGACCCTTGGAAGATACTTTTTGCTCTATTTATCGACCGTCTTCGGGAAACGCTACCTTTGGCGATTACCTTTAGTCAATGTTTGACCTATTTTCCTCAGCCGTGTTCGGACGACGCATCTTCTAGGAAAAATGAAATGACCAACTTTGAAGGAAATGTGTCATTTTCGCAAGTACTTATTTGCACCTTGTTCGGCAAGATTTCTTAGGTGCAGTTACTTTTCCAATAAATTTTCTTTACTTAGAAAAATTTCTAACTGTACAATTTCTAGACAAGCTTCTAAGCGTAGAACTTCTTCAAGGCATCCAAGTGCCATGTATTTTTCAGTTCTTCACCTTCGACATCGCCGAGCTTGTAGACTCCTTTTCGATTCTCATCAAGGACAAGATAAGGTCCTTCCTAATTTGCACGAAGTACTCCGCGAGACGGTCTTCGGGGCTCAAACACAACCTTTAAAAAAATGAGGTCTCCCTTTTTGATTTCTTTTTTCCTAACATGTAAGTTCACGGTCATAGCCACTCTTTGCTGGAAGGCTTTTCTTCTTAGTTCATCCACTTCTCTGTGTTCGTCAATTAAGTCAAGGTTAACTCTGAACTCGAGGTTGTTCCCTTCTTCGTCGAACACTTGTATCCTGGCTGATGGATGAACTACCTCGATAGAGATAATAGCCTCTGTGTCGAAGATGAGTGAGAAAGGCGTTTCACCCATGACCCTTCGGGGTGTTGTCTGATAGCTCCATAGAACATTAGGAAGTTCCCCTGGCCATTTTCCCTTTGCTTCCCTCAATCTCTTTTTCAGGCCATCTTTTATGGTTCTGTTAGATACCTCTACCTGTCCATTGCTCTGATGATGAGCAACCGGAGCGAAGTGCATTTTTATCCCGAGTTAAGTGATCAATTCTTGGAATCCCTTGTCAATAAATTGGGAACCATTGTCGGCCACTATCACCCTCAGTATGCCGAATCTGCATATGATGCTTTTCCAGATGAATTTTCATATGTCCTTTGCCGAAATGGTCGCTAGAGGTTCTGCCTCGACCCATTTGGTGAAGTAATCTACTACGACTGCGTAGAACTTCACTCCCCTAGGTGCCGTCGGGAGTGGCCCGATGAGGTCAATACCTCATACTGCGAAAGGACAAGGGTAGTTTGCCGAGGTTATCAACTCCAAGGGAACCTGTGGATGCTGGCGTGTCTTTGACAATTATCACATTTCTGGACAAATCGCCTCGCGTCCTTTCTTAAGCTGGGCCAGAAGTACCCCTGGCGGAGTATTACTCCTCCCAAGGCATCAGTTCCAATGTGGGAACCACAAGCCCCTTCGTGGACTTCCCCGAGGAGATCCTCAGTGTCCTCTTCGCTGAAACACGTTTGTAGCAGACTCCAGTACCCCTACCGGTACAACTCTTCCCCAATTAGGAAATATCGTCCAGAGCGTCTTTGCACTTTTGCTGCTTCGTGAGGGTCTTTGGGAAGCTTCGGGGTTGTAAGGTACCTTTTTATGGGATTTTCCATCCTTCTTTCGAGGTTGCTATACTCATTATTGTTACGCTTGGGTGGCTCAATACTTCAGTGGACTTTCTTCATTTGGCCAGACTATCTGCTTCAACATTGTCTCGTCGAGGCACATTTTTTATGTGTACCCCGTCGAACTCCTAAATAAGCCTTGATACGAGCTCGTGATATTTTGCCAAATTTGGGTCCCTCGCGGCATAGTCTCCTGCCATCTGTCGGACCACTAGCTGAGAATCGCTGTTGGCCTTCAGGTTTCTCACTGTTGGGTTTCGGGAGCCAAACAGCGCAGCGGAATTTAACCGAAACCCTCCAGGATCCAAGTGAAACGGGGTAAACCAGGTGTTCGAAAATTTGATACCTAATTTTCGGTTGAGATCTCTCACTCAACTGTAGAGTCGAATCACAAAACCTGAACAGTTGACGTGTTCAGGCTCTCTATGGTATCCACACGAGCCTCTCGGGATCACCACGCTTCCACCACGTCCCGGCAGATGCGTTTCTCTTGCGCTCGCAGTGCTAGCTTGCGTCCTCCAAGGAATTGCAAGAGAAGAGTGCGGCTGTCCTTTTGGGAGGCTAGGGCAAGGAGACCTGCGAATTTCTCACTAGAAGTTGTATTTATAGTGAGACTCAACTTCCAGGCCTAATGGGTTTCAAAGCCCTAATCCAATTAGGATTTAATTTCGGGCTTAATAATGGCTCAACTCTTTGGCCCATTATTAATATGAAATTAAAGTGAAACCATAACCCAAATAATTAGCCCATGCACTCTAATGATCCAAATAGCTCTATGTGTGCGACCCAATAGGCTCTTACCATGTTGGCAATGATCATAAATCACATTTATGATCATAAGCAATGAGCGGTGTCTAGCAACACATCATTGCTACCCAAGTGACAAGATTGTCGGTGATTCGACTAAACCTTTATGATCATCACCGATATATGCCATTGTCCCTTTGTCCAAGATATCAAGACTAAGCACGAGACATGGAATGTGTCACTCTCGTATAGCCCAATCTTTGGTTTCTTGATTACCGAGTAGACCAACTTAAACTGATGACATTGATATCGTATATCAACTCATCCGAGCATGGCCATGCATTTTCTAAGTCTCACTCTATCAAGGGGCCCGAAGATATCACTCCCGTTACATAGGAGGGACAAATCCCATCTTGATCATACAAATCCCTCCGCATGATATGTGACATACCCAATGACCTCCTTCAAGTTCACTCAGTTACGAGCAACAAAGGAAAGTATCAAAGTATGTGACTCACATGTAGGGAACCTTGATGATCTTAGGTCGAAGGACTACATATACCATGATCACTATGAGAATCACTTATGACACTCATATAACGATCCATGAAGTGTTCTCATGGTGGGTCGGTCCAGTACACAAGTTCTCCAACTTGTACCCATATGTAGACTAGATATCTCATATTAGTCTCCACATATGCTAGTCATTATGTATTATTGCAACCCGCTCCACAATAATACTAGACTAGGGACGTTTAAGAATATCATTATTCTAGGGTTACAATTATGCTTATTACGTTACGCAGAAACAAAACAACAAACATAATTGCTGGATTAATGCCTCAATAAAATATCATGACTCAATGTGCAAAAATACAATCATCTCATGATTGGCTTTTTGGGCACAATACTAACAATCTCCCACTTGCACTAAAAGCCAATCATCCATGTATCTAATACCGATGGACCTAGAATGGCTATCATGCTTCTGCTGCGTAAGGGGCTTTGTCAATGGATCAGCAATGTTGCTGTCTGTCGAAGTCCTGCATATCCTTACATCACCCCTCTCGATGATCTCCCTGATGAGATGATAGCGTCGAAGTATGTGTTTGGATCGCTGGTGAGATCGAGGTTCCTTAGCCTGTGCGATTGCTCCATTGTTGTCACAATAGAGCTCTATCGGGTCGGCAATGCTTGGAACCACTCCAAGTTCAGTGATGAACTTCTTGATCCAAACTGCCTCCTTCGCAGCATCAGAGGCGGCAATGTACTCAGATTCTGTTGTAGAGTCAGCTACTGTCTCTTGCTTTGAACTCTTCTAGCTCACAGCACCACCACCAATACAAAACACATAACCAGATTGCGATCTAAAATCATCCTTATCGGATTGGAAGCTTGCATCGGTGTAACCCCTTACAACGAGCTCATCTTCACCTCCAAAGACCAAGAATGCATCCTTAGTCCTTCGTAAGTACTTAAGGATGTTCTTAACAGCTGTCCAGTGACTCTCACCGGGGTTCGATTGGTACCTACTTGTCATGCTCAAAGCATATGAGACATCGGGACGAGTACATATCATGGCATACATGATAGATCCAATTGCTGAGGCATATGGAATCTTACTCATGCGCTCTCTCTCCTCGGGTGTACTCGGACACTGAGATCTAGAAAGAGTGATACCATGTGACATGGGCAAGAATCCTTTCTTGGAATCTTGCATGCTAAACCTCTTTAGCACCTTGTCAATATATGTACTTTGACTTTGGCCAAGAAGCTTTCTAGATCTATCTCTATAGATCCTGATGCCTAACACATAGGCTGCTTCACCCAAGTCCTTCATAGAGAAACATTTCCCTAGCCAAGTCTTCACAGACTGTAGCATAGGAATGTCATTCCCGATGAGTAGTATGTCATCTACATACAACACCAAGAAGACAATAGCGCTCCCAATAACCTTCTTGTAGACACAAGGTTCATCTTCATTTTTGATAAAACCAAACTCTTTGATTGCATCATCAAAATGAAGATTCCAACTTCGAGAAGCTTGCTTCAGTCCATAAATGGACCTTTGCAACTTTGCACACTTTATTGGCATTCTCAGGAGTGACAAAACCCTCAGGTTGTGTCATGTACACATCCTCAAGTAGCTTTCCATTTAGGAATGCAGTTTTGACATCCATTTGCCATATCTCATAATCATAGTGTGCAGCAATAGCAAACAAAATTCGGATGGATTTAAGCATAGCAACTGGTGAAAAAGTTTCATCATAGTCAATACCATGAATTTGCTTGAAACCTTTTGCAACCAATCGTCCCTTAAAGGTAATCACATTACCATCCATGTCAGTTTTCTTCTTGAAAACCCATTTGCACCCTATGGGTTTTACCCCTTCAGGTGGGTCAACCAAAGTCCATACTTGGTTTTCATACATGGATTCCATCTCGGATTTCATGGCCACTAGCCACTTCTCAGAGTCAGGCCCCGACATAGCTTGTTGGTAGGTTGTGGGCTCATCCTGATCCATGAGCATCACATCACTAGTGTGAGTCATGAGAAATCCATATCTCTCAGGCTCACGCCGAATCCTACCAGACCTACGTGGGCTCTGTGCTACAGGAACAGACTCTTGAACCACAACATCTTGTGGTGTCTGTTCAGGTTCCATTTCAGGTTCGATGTCTCCTTGTTGTTCTTGAATTTCTTCAAGTTCTACTTTCCTCCCACTAGTTTCTTTAGAGATAAACTCTTTCTCTAAAAAGACACCAGTTCGAGCAACAAACACTTTTTGCTCAGAAGGATTGTAGAAATAGTAACCCTTTGTTTCTTTGGGATACCCAACAAAAAGGCATTTTTGAGATTTGGGCCCTAGTTTGTCAGAGGATTGATGTTTCACATAAGCGTCACAGCCCCAAATCTTCATAAAAGACAAATTGGGACGCCTCCCACTCCATATCTCATATGGTGTCTTTTGAACCGATTTAGATGGAACTCGGTTTAGTGTAAAAGCGGCTGTCTCTAGAGCATGTCCCCAAAAGGAGTTTGGAAGGTCAGCTTGACTCATCATAGAGCGAACCATGTCTAACAGAGTTCGATTTCTCCTTTCAGATACACCATTCCATTGAGGTGTACCTGGTGGAGTGAGTTGTGATACTATACCACACTCCTTCAGATAGTCAAGGAATTCTCGATCCAAGTACTCTCCACCTCGATCTGATCGAAGCACTTTGATACTCTTCCCGAGTTGATTCTCTACTTCATTCTTGAATTCTTTGAACTTTTCAAAGGATTCTGACTTGTGTCTCATAAGATACACATAGCCATATCTGCTGAAGTCATCAGTGAAAGTAATGAAGTATTGGAAACCTCCTCTAGCTTGTGTAGACATAGGGCCACATACATCACTATGTATGAGTCCTAGTAAGTCATTAGCCCTTTCACTTTGCCCTGTGAATGGGGCTTTGGTCATCTTGCCCAACAAACATGACTCACATGTCTCATATGATTCAAAATCAAATGAGTCCAAGAGTCCATCCTTATGGAGCTTGGATATGCGGGTCTCATTTATATGGCCCAAGCGACAGTGCCAGAGATAGGTCGGGTTTGAATCATTTAATCTGACCTTCTTGGTATTCACATTATAGATTGGATCTTCGAGGTCTAGAACATACAACCCATTGCTAAGTTGAGCACTACCATAAAAGATTTCATTCAAATAAATAGAACAACATTTGTCCTTTATTATAAATGAAAAACCTTTCTTGTCCAAACAAGAAACAGAAATCAAATTTCTACTAATAGTAGGCACAAAGTAGCAGTTGTCTAATTCTAAAACTAATCCACTAGGTAAAGTGAGAACATAAGTCCCTACGGCTAAGGCAGCAACCCTTGCTCCATTTCCAACACGTAGGTCCACTTCACCTCGGGCCAATCTTCTACTTCTACTTAGATCCTGCACATTTGTACAAATGTGAGATCCACATCCAGTATCCAATACCCAAGATGAGGAAGTAGAAAAGTTAGCCTCTATAACAAAAATACCTGAAGTGGAAGTCTTACTTCCCTTTTCCTTAGCAAGTTCTTCAAGATAGAGCTTGCAATTGCGCTTCCAGTGTCCAGGTTGCTTACAATGGAAGCACTCCCCTTCCTTTGCCACACCACCCTTTGGTTTCAGTGCAGCTGAAGAAGAACTAGCATTGGACTTTCCATTAACTTTTATCCTTCTTCTTGTTGGCTTTTCCCTTTCCCTTGCCCTTTTGAACCATAAAAATGGGCTTAGCCTTCTTAAGGTTTTGCTCAGCAGTTCTCAACATGTTGAGTAATTCAGGAAGGGACTTGTCAAGGTCGTTCATGTTATAGTTCATGACGAACTGACTGTAGCTTTCAGGCAACGATTGCAAGACTACATCGATAGCCAACTCTTTTTGAGGAGCAAATCCCAAATTCTCAAGATTCTCAATGTACCCAATCATCTTGAGCACATGAGGACCCACGGGACTTCCCTCAGACATCTTGCACTGAAACAATGCCTTAGAGGTCTCAAACCTCTCATGCCTAGCTTGCTCTTGGAAAAGCATTTTGAGATGTTCGATCATATCGAACGCCCCCATGTTCTCATGTTGCTTCTGAAGCTCAGATTCCATGGTAATAAGCATGAGGCATGCAACATCCAAAGCATCATCAGAATGCCTCTTGTGAGCATCCCTTTCAGCTCTTGGAGCAGTGGCAGCAGGCTCATTCGGAATGGGCTGCTCTAGGACATAAGCCTTTCTCTCTTGTTTGAGGACTATCCTCAAGTTTCGGTACCATTTGAGAAAGTTGGTCCCATTCAGTTTTTCCTTCTCAAGGATCGATCGCAACGAAAGTGTCGATGTGTTTTGTGCCATGGTTATCTACAACAGTAAATATGCAGTGTAAGAGTCATGTATTTTAATTCATTTAATAAGGACTTTTATTAAACGATACTCCCACTATTTTCCTCAAAATAATAACCCTCGATATTATTTCGGAACACCTCGGCGCTAAGGTATTCTAGTGGGCCAAGATCCATATTTGACCACAACCTGAGTCAGCTTTGGCTTTTCTCTCAAGTTACAGCTATTTAGGTAGGCAACTCCTTGCCAATTGCATCTTATGCAACTCTTGGATAGTTGGGTGAACAACACTTGTCCAAGCTCATCTCATGAACTTAAGCCCAACTCTATGCCTCTAAGTCCCTAATCCTATTAGGATGACTTAGTTAAGTCGAACCCAAAGTTAGCAGTTTGGATATCACTATTATCCCATCGCGCCTTACCAAGATGAACATAGGTGCTTTGCTTTGGCAAACCCACCTAATGTTGATCAAAGTCTTGACGAGTGCCAACATTTGGAAGGCATCACATTTAATGACTTAATATTTGTTTGAGGGATTTTTTCTTTTGATCTCACCAATTTGTTATCTCCGGTTGTCTTATACATGCATCACATACAAATATAAAACATGCATCTCATGCTTACAAGAAAGTAAACGTGACATGGTTATAGCCCAAACTATGCGATATTCTCAAGCCAATGAGAATATCATAAAAGCCTAAGAAAAGAAAAGAGTCTTCACAAGCTCCTTCTCTTCCTTTCTTGGTTGCCCTTTTGTTGTCACCTCCTTGGACAAACCACCTTGGATGATCCTTGGACATACCACCTTGGATGATCCCATAATGCACCATTACATCAATAATAGAAACCTCGAGTTACATTCGAGGGGAGTAAGGTGAGAAGAGAATGTACAATGAGAGTGATAAGAAAAGGCACGACTCGCAGGCCGTATTTACAAGTACAACCAATCAAGGGCTATAACCATGCACCATGCTTCAAACACCAATCAGCATATCATGTCAAATCTCATTCAACAAAGATGCATGCCAATTTTCGCGTGTTGATTAACCAGTTTTTATTTATGTGGCGCTTCGCATACGGCGGTCCCGCTGGCCGGTCAGTGGGCGGTGGTTCCGCTGACCGGTCAGCGGACGAGGTCAAGGGGAGCCGCCCTTGCGGGGGGCGTGGGGGGCAGCGCCCCCCTGCGCAAAAAATTTTCTTACAATTGCTTAGCCCGAAATCTTCTATTTCGAGCAAGTAGGCACCCGAGACTCCTCTATTCGAGCCACCAAAAATACCTTACTTTCGGTGCCCGAACAGGCCGAATCCGAACAAAGCTAGGGTTTTTGCAACTATTGCAAGAATCCTAATCCATATAGGTATCTCATACCATTCAATTTGAGATTAATCTCATTAACCAATTTGTGTCGTTTCTTCATATATCTCATATGTTCATTACGAATTCCAGTTTCATGCATCTTGAATCAATCTAATTAATCATGGCCGAAAAGCAACCGAACACATAGCATCATGCGATTCAACACTCAATCCCGATTTAGGGTTTCACCAGTAGCTCTGATACCACTGATGGGTTTCGGGAGCCAAACAGCGCAGCGGAATTTAACCGAAACCCTCTAGGATCCAAGTGAAACGGGGTAAACCGGGTGTTCGAAAATTTTCATACCTAATTTTCGGTTGAGATCTCTCACTCAACTGTAGAGTCGAATCACAAAACCTGAACAGTTGACGTGTTCAAGCTCTCTATGGTATCCACACGAGCCTCTCGGGATCACCACGCTTCCACCACGTCCCGACAGATGCGTTTCTCTTGCGCTCGCAGTGCTAGCTTGCGTCCTCCAAGGAATTGCAAGAGAAGAGTGTGGCTGTCCTTTTTGGAGGCTAGGGCAAGGAGACCTGCGAATTTCTCACTTAAAAGTTGTATTTATAGTGAAACTCAACTTCCAGGCCTAATGGGTTTCAAAGCCCTAATCCAATTAGGATTTAATTTCGGGCTTAATAATGGCTCAACTCTTGGGCCCATTATTAATACGAAATTAAAGTGAAACCATAACCCAAATAATTAGCCCATGCACTCTAATGATCCAAATAGCTCTATGTGTGCGACCCAATAGGCTCTTGCCATGTTGGCAATGATCATAAATCACATTTATGATCATAAGCAATGAGCGGTGTCTAGCAACACATCATTGCTACCCAAGTGACAAGATTGTCGGTGAATCGACTAAACCTTTATGATCATCACCGATATATGCCATTGTCCCTTTGTCCAAGATATCAAGACTAAGCACGAGACATGGAATGTGTCACTCTCGTATAGCCCAATCTTTGGTTTCTTGATTACCGAGTAGACCAACTTAAACTGATGACATTGATATCGTATATCAACTCATCCGAGCATGGCCATGCATTTTCTAAGTCTCACTCTATCAAGGGGCCCGAAGATATCACTCCCGTTACATAGGAGGGACAAATCCCATCTTGATCATACAAATCCCTCCGCATGATATGTGACATACCCAATGACCTCCTTCAAGTTCACTCAGTTACGAGCAACAAAGGAAAGTATCAAAGTATGTGACTCACATGTAGGGAACCTTGATGATCTTAGGTCGAAGGACTACATATACCATGATCACTATGAGAATCACTTATGACACTCATATAACGATCCATGAAGTGTTCTCATGGTGGGTCGGTCCAGTACACAAGTTCTCCAACTTGTACCCATATGTAGACTACATATCTCATATTAGTCTCCACATATGCTAGTCATTATGTATTATTGCAACCCGCTCCACAATAATACTAGACTAGGGACGTTTCAGAATATCATTATTCTAGGGCTACAGTTATGCTTATTACGTTACGCAGAAACAAAACAACAAACATAATTGCTGGATTAATGCCTCAATAAAATATCATGACTCAATGTGCAAAAATACAATCATCTCATGATTGGCTTTTTGGGCACAATACTAACACTCACGCCAATTCTTCTAGCAAGGCGTAGCCCTACTATGAGAGCTTCATACTCGGCCACATTGTTAGTGACGTTAAACCCGAATTTGATGGCTTTCATGACCTCCATACCTTCAGGACTGCGAATGATTACAAAGCTCCCTGGTGCCCGGAGCTGGTGGCTCCATCAACAAACAGGGTCTACTCTGGTTCATTTCTCCCGAGGTCCGGTTGACTTTCTTCGGCGATAAGTACTTCGGCAATGAAATCCACCAAAGCTTGAGCTTTTATTGCCTTCTTTGGCTCATAGGTGATATCATACTCGCCGAGCTCTATACACCACTTAGAAAGCCTTCCCGAGTGGTCTACCTTCTTCATGATATCTCGAAGAGGTAAGTTACTCCGGACAATAATGGCATGGCCTTGGAAGTATGGACATAGCCTTTTGCTTGCCAGTATCAGGGCACAAATAGCCTTTTGTAGTAGGGGGTACCTGACTTCGGCACCGTGCAAAGACTTGCTCACATAATAAACTGGCCATTACTCCGCCCCCTCTTCCTTCATGAGAACCGAACTTAGCGCCTTTTCAGTGACAGTGAGGTATAGTATGAGGGGTTCCCCTTTTCGTGGCTGTCAAAGTGTTGGTAGGCGAGTCAGGTATACCTTAAGTTTTTCCGAAGCCTTCTAGCAGTCTTCGTTCCAAGAATGTCCTCAGTCGCGAAGTCGCCACCATTTTTCGCCACTTTAGTAAGGACCTTAAAGAACGGTCGGTAGCGATCCCCATATTTGGAGATGAATCTGCTGAGGGATGTGATTCTCCCTGTGAGTCTTTGCACATCCTTTGTCGTTGTGGGAGTTCGGAACCTTAGCAGGGCCTCGACCTTTTCTGGATTGGCGTCGATGCCTCTTTCTGACACCATAAATCCAAGGAACTTTCCTGCGTTTACCCCAAATACGCACTTTTCTGGGTTGAGATGGATTTCGAAGATCCTCAGCTAGCGGAATGTTTCCTCCAAGTCCGTGATATGACTTCTAGGCAGTGTGCTCTTAACTATCATATCATCGACATAGACTTCCATGTTCCTCCCTATTTGGGAGTTGAAGACCTTGTTCATCAACCTCTGGTAAGTGGCTCCTGCATTCTTAAGCCCAAAGGGCATTCTGACATAGCAATATGTACTAACTTCGGTGATGAAGGCAATTTTTTCCTCATCTTCAGGGTCCATCCTGATTTGGTGATACCCGCTGAAGGCGTCGAGGAAGCTCAGGAGACCATACTCAACGGTCGAGTCCACCAACTGGTCTACTGAAGGTGGAGGATATGAATCCTTAGGGCAAGCGTCATTCACATTTCGAAAGTTGATGCACATTCGGAGCTTGTCACTCCCCTCTTTTGTGGTGATGACCACATTAGTAAGCCATTCGGGGTATTTAATTCCCCTTATTATGGCGGCCTCCATTAATCGTTGGACTTCGGCTTTTACAAAGCTATTCTTATGTGCCGAAAAGCTTCTTTTCTTTTGGCGCACGGGCTTCGCGTCTAAGCGTATCTTAAGATTATGTTGAATTATGCGAGGGTCTACCCCAGGCATGTCCTTTGGCGAGTCGGCAAACAGATCTTTGTTCATTATAAAAAAAAATACAAGTTTTTCCCTATCACCTTCGGCCAATTTTTTCCCTATTCGGGTATTTCGGCCTAGGATAAGCTCTATCTCCTTTGTTTCTGTTTTCTCAAGGTCTTCTATTTCTTGCCTCTCTGCCTCTCCTGTGAGTACAGATTTTGCTCCTGTGGTCCATGGGCAGCTCTGCGCTGGGGCCTTTCTCGCTTTGACAAACACCTTTCTCACCTCCCCTTAGTCGATGAAGATCTCTGCGTCTCCATCCTTTGTGGGGAAGGTGACCGTCTGGTACTTCACATCTGGATGAATATGAAGGTTTCCCTGCATCTGTCTTCCAAGGATGGCATTACATGAGGAAGGGACATCTATGATGATGAACCTTGTCATTATAGAGGCAAAGAGCTCATCCTTGTTTTGTAGTGAAGTTCATCTTAACACCAGGGGAAGGTCGATTCATCTAAGGACAGGGAGTTCAGATGGACCCGCCCCAAAAGTAGGAGAGGTGACAGGCTTAAGATCGGCCCTGGGATACCCAACCTCGGCAGCAGATGGGAGAATAGGATGTCCGTGTTAGAACCACCATCAAGGAGTACTCTTTTGACGTCCCAACTCCCTATGCTTGCCATGATCAGAAGGGGGTCGTCGTGAAGGAATACTATGGTAGACCCATCTTTCCTCACAAGCTTTTTTGACGAGTTACCATACTCCATGATGGAGATCTCCCTGGCTTTTCTCTTTCTTTCTGTCGAGGGTAGTCCTGTGGTGATTGTTTGTATTACTCCTGCCGGAGGCGGTGGATGCCTTCTGGGACTTGGGTTCCGGCGTCTGTCGGAGTCGTACTCCTCATCGCCCCCTTTCCTCTCTTCATCCCTCCTCCCATTCGGGGAGGGCATCCGCAGGTAACGTCGAAGTTTGCCTTGCTTTATTAGGGACTCTATGTACTTCCTTAACTGGAAGCAATCTTCGGTATTGTGCCCATGGTCCCGATGGAACTGGCAGAACTTTTTGATGTTCTTTTTCTTCTCCGAGGTCATGGCCTTCAGTCGTTGAATCTGAGTTCCCTGCCTTTCCATGGCCATGAGAATATTTGTCCTTGTGCTATTTAAGGGGGTAAAAGTCAATGGCTTCTTCCCTCTCATCTTTCGAGGTCGACCCCCTGATTCGGCCGGGTAGCGAGTCTGTTGGCTCGAGCCCTCAGTACGGACGTGGTCGAGCTTGGGCCTCCCATTCTCAACTCTTCAATAGTCATATGCTGCTCCGCCTTTCAGTAAAATTCATTGAGGGTGTCCGTGGGGTTCTTTGAAAATTCATAAAATAACTGTGAGTCTTTCCAAAGTCGCCGTATCATGGCGAGGATACGTATTTCTGGCCTGAAATCTGGCATGCTTAGGGCTTCTCAATTGATCGTCTTGACATAGTCACGAATAGTTTATCCGTTCTTCTGCACTATTTCGAATATCTGAACTGGCATCTTCACCGTTGGCCTGCTCCAGATGAACTGCTGTGTGAAGGCGGTAGACAATTCTTGGAATCCCATGATGGTTTTGGGGGTCAATGAGTTGTTCCATGCCGTAGCTGGTCCGGGGAGGGTGACCTCGAAACACTTGCAAAGGGTGGCATCATCAGCACCATGCAACACCATGTTGCGCCTGTATTTGGTTAAGTGAGCATGGGGGTCACTTCAGCCACCGTAGGATTCCAAACGAGGCACCCTCTCTAACCTTGTCAGGATTTTTTCCATGAGGAGTGCGGTGCTGGGCTCTCCTTCTTGCAGCCTGGAGGCCTCCAATAACGGAGAGCAATGCCTTCTTTTTGGAGAGCACCTTCTTCGCCGAGGGGATTGCGATTTCTCTTCTGGTGAGTAACTTTTTCGGCGAGGAGTTCTAGGTCGTTTGGACCCCATTTCTCCCACAGGCCGAACTCTGGGCGGTATGTTTTCCGTCGAGGACTCATCACGTTGGTCCCCGGTTCCCGAACTCCGGTGAGTTGACTTTGGGCTTCTCTCCCGATGAGGTGCTGGTGAAGGGGGCCTTTGGCCCGAAGGTTGCTGTGGCCACCTTGATTCCAATTGCTACGTCATTTCAACCAGAACGGAGCGCTAAAAATCACATAGGAAGCTCATGGTAACGGTTAGAGGATGCTAGTCCTCCGGCAATGAAGTCCCTATGGCAGGTTGCTCGGTAGCCGGCTGAACCTCTGGCGCGGACGTGGACTTCTGGAGCCCCTTATCCTTAGAACGCCGAGTGTCAACGACGGCCACCTGGGAGCGGGTTCCCATAGACAGTGCCAAATGATGCTCTTCAGCATCTTCACTGTATGACATAGTAAGACTGTGAGGGACTTCCGGTAAAGGGGGGACGCCTGGACGAGAGATTCCTGGGGAGAGATCACCTGAAATGCTCAAAGAATAAAGGTTGGGAGGTCCACGAAGTATTTTTCCGGGGAGAAGCCTTCGACGCCCTTGTCAGTGTCTGTAGGGGGAAGGTAAGTATGAAGCGGAGAGATTCTTGCCTTTTTTGGGTGTCTCCCCCATTTTCTTAGGCCACTTCCTTAGTATTTATAGGAGGATGTGACCTATTCAGATTAGGACACGTGTTCGGTTGGATGAAACCTGTACTTTTGGGCGTGGGGGCCTTTAGCCGGCTGCAGGCCGCTCGGGTCAGAGGCCAAGGCTAGAGTAGGCCTGGGTGACTGGACGTCTGCGGCGGCGGCATGTCAGAGCACATATGGGGGCGGTGCGTTGCGTACGAGGATGACATGTCAGAGGCTCCTTAATTGTTTCTGCCGTACTCCCGAGGTCCCTTCGGCAGGAGGGAGCTCTTCGGAATAGCAGCCCTTTTCCCGAACTCATCTCAGCAACCCGGGAGTCTCCTCGGCACTGAAGCTCCTCATTTAGGGACATTTTCTTCTTCCGAGGGTGATGAGTCTTTCTTTTCTGAAGCCGGTTCGGTCAACTTCCCCGGGGATGGCGATGCACAGCCTTCCCGAGGTCGGATGTTCGGGGTGTCAGATCCCTTTTTTTTGAGGTTGGTGCTTGCGCTCCCCGTAGGTGATGCTTGGCTTTCCGAGGATGATGCATTGCCTGAGCTTATCGATTTGGAGGACGATAGCACTTTGGCGAGCAAGTAGTTCTATTAATAGCATTAGTTAGTGGGCAACATTGAATCATGGTGGACTATGAGGTTTGTGATGATTGGAATGATGTTATAATGCATCATAGCTTGGCTTGTAATAGTTGGTTGTGATCTATTCAACATGATTTACATGTATGTGATTTTTGGATGCTATTCATGGATTTTGATATGTTTGGAAAGTGTCCAAAGTTCATAGCAGCGAAATTGGAAATTTTCTAGGTTGTTAAAGGTATTGACGATGCGTTGCCATTCATCATTAGTACCTATGATGTGTTGCCATTGCCATGGAAATTGGCAGCTCGTTACCAACTGTGACAATAGGTCGCAATAGGGATAATAACTAAAATTTCCCAATTTTGTTAGAAAGGTCAGGGGAACACCTAAAGGGGTTCTTAGAGTACTTTGGGGTCCAAGCATTCTTGTGGTACTACGAGTATTCCAAAATTCCTCCAAAACCTAGGAGTTTCCTTGAGTTTTATAGTTGCTTTTACCATAAGCAAGGAAACTAGTTTTAAAAGATCACAACTAAGTATCACTAGTTTGGGTGAGAGGTTTAGAACCCTTGGCAACCTAGCTGTGCTGTTAGCCATGAGGTTGCAAGGTAAAACCTTAGTGCACCTACTCTACAAGGTCTTTATGGCCTAGTCTACAATGGTCCCACCATAGTGCCCATGCACATCGTAAAAGGGAAAGGTTCAACTAGTGGCTAATCACTAGTTAGGCTGGCAAGCCAAGCTTGCTAAAGGAAAAGGCTATGCCTTGTAGTTCAAGACCAGGAAGAGGAGTGGTCCCAAGGGACGTAGGTATATGCATATATTGGACCCTCAGGCTGTATGAGCTCATAGTAGGTTACATATGTTCTTATATACGGAGCCCTTAATAACTTTTCTTGTAGGTAAAGTGAAGACCTTTACAGAGAATTTTTGTAATATGTGCATGGATTAAAATTTTGTGAAACTAGTTGATTAACCTAGAATATGCAAGATGCATGCTCTTCATCCTTTGTCCAGGATTAAAAAAATTTCATAAACCATTGACTTGGCCAAAACATTTCCAAAGAAAACAAGTTCAAATAGCCAAAGTGATGCTCGGTGGCATCCTCATTGTATGACATGCTGGCCTGAAGGGAGGACTTCCAGTAAGAAGATATCTGTAAGACTTTGAAGAATGAGGGTTAGGAGCTCACCGAAGTGTGTTTCTGATGAAGGAGCCTCCGACGCCCAAGTCAGCATTTGTGAGAGTAGTAGCAAAAAAAAAAAAGTAGGGAAAATAGAGAGTCCTGCATCCTTACCAAGGTCCCTCATAAGTATTTATAGCATGGTGGAGGGAGAAGGTAGTTTGGCACAGCCTATCCAAATCATGACATGTGTTTGGTCAGATCTGATCCGTACCTTAAGACGCAGGTATCTCTAGCTGGCTGTAGGCCGTTCTGTCTAGAGGGCAGGGGCATGCGCAAGGTCTCTTTGTCAGAGGCTCCTTAACCATTTTAGTTGTGTCTCTATGAGACCCCTTTGGGCTGTAAGACCTCTTCGGGCATAGATTTTCCCCTCGATGGTTATAGGGGAAGGCCCTTTGGAAGAGTGGGTGACCTTCAGGAGACTTTTCCCTCTATCAAGGATGGTGGATCCACTTTTCCGAGGTTGGTAGCTTTGCAAATCCGAGGGTGGTGAAGACACATTTTCCCAAAGTTGGCCATGTTACTTGCCGAAGGTGGTGTAGAGAATACCTCGAGGTCGGGGCTAAGTTTCCACTGAGGGTGGCGTCAAGTTAGCCGATCAGGAGATCTCGGGGGCAATAGCCCTTCGGCTATTACATGTCCCCTCGGAGAGGCCGAAGTTGTGTCTTCGGCGTTAGTCATTTGGGAGTATGTAATAAGAAGCTGAAGCTGTGCCTTGGCCAAGAGATTTTACTCTTGCTGGCTTTTCGAGCAAAAGCCCCACTTTCTTGCCAAAGTTCAATTCTTGGCATTCTCCTAGGGTTTTTACACTTTGTTTTGGGCCTTTTAGGAGGATGTTGTTTCGAACTAGCTTTTCATTCTTCGGTGAGGTCACACATTCACTACCAAAGGAGCTATTTCATGCTCTCAGCCCAAATTATCCTTCTAGGCGAAGTCGTACCTTTGGAGGGGAGGGGCCATAATTTCTTCAATGTTTTTTCACTCCTGCATTTTCTTAGTGAATCGTCCTATCTTCTGACTAGGTAGTCATGTCACTTTGGGATAGGCGATACAGGCCTACCGGTGTTAGAGGGCGTGCCCTCGATTCTCGCATCACATGACATGTGTCATTGAGCTAATGGCAATCAATTGTGTCCGTTGCGTCAGTTGCATCCCTTCGCTTGTGAAGAGTCATTATCGCGATGCTTCACCTGCCCCCTTTGGTCTATATAATGCATTATCCCTCAAAGGTTTCCTTACTCTTCTACTTTCGTTCCTTTTTCTCTCGATCTCTCTCTCATTCTCCAGCCTTTTTCTTATGGTGGTGCAAGCGGCGAAGCGATTTCTGGCTAGTTTCACGGCGATCTCTAAAGTTATCTTTCCTTCCCAAAGTAGGTGGGTCTATTTTTGAAGTTGTTCTTCTTCTTCCCTTTTCTTCTCTTTTTTCCCCGTTAGTCTGAGGTTAGTGTCTTTGTCCCGAAGATGTCCTCCAAACAAGCCATTGCTAGATTTGTTCCTGAGAGCTGACTTCCCTTAATTCTCATTTGAGCTGCACGACTTCGAATAAGTTGGTAAAGTGGCGGCTCAAGTTCTTTCTTCCTTTTTACTCCAAAATTAGGCTGCCTGGTCATACCCAACCCAGCTACCTCGATCGTCCAAAAGAGATCACTGTCTTCAGAGCTCAATTGAAAGGGGGTCTTTGCTATACACCACTAAAGGTGGTTTCAGACTTTTGTCAATTCCACGGCATAGTCGTCAACCAGATGCCTCCAAACTCCTACGCCCACTTTAATGCCTTCTTGTGTATGTGTGGGGTCTTCAAAATTCCCCCACATTTTGTCTTCTTTTTGCAATATTACAAACTCCACCTTGTCCCAAAGGGGGCATTCTACTTCTTGCTCCCAGGAGGATCCGGGAGTAAGAAATTTACCTTCACCTTTGGTACCAAGGACAGCTGGCGAGGGTGGCAGAAGAAGTATTTCTTCTTGGAGGTTGACGAGAAGTGGGTGGGTCTTCCAGCTGAATGGGCATCCGGTTCTTTGGCCACCGACATAGTAGACCCAAGGAGGTTGCTAATTTTGGAATTGGAAGCGCGGTTTGAAGAGTTTGATAGCCGTATTCGGGCTGTCGCAAATTGGGACTCCGAAGCTCCACTGTGCTCCCTCTACCCCTTCCCCATCAGATGGAGCTTTATGACCGAGGAAGTTCTTCAGGAGCATGGAGTGATTAAAGAACATGTTACTGATGAAAATATGTCAAAGCCCTTAGTGCATGGGGCAAAGACGTGGCTTGTTCAGCTCATTCGGGGTGAACTTTTGTACCTCAGACTTGTAGAAAGTAAGCTTGTTCCTTAAGCCATTGCCTTAGAATTTTGATACTTACACTGATATCTTTTCTTTTGTAGAGATGGGCGACAAGTCTGCAGGCTTTTATAAGAGCTTGTTCCTCGGCCAGGCCGAGAAGGGGGAGCAAAAAAAGAAAACACCCAAGAGGAATAAGGTGTCAGCTAGACCATCTTCATGCTGAAGCTGAAGAAATCAAGGGAGGACTCCTTTCCTCCTCCACCCGAAGGTCAAGAAGTGGAGCTCGTTCAAACACCTATCCACACTGACCCACCTTTAGAACTAGCCATACACTCGACCCCTGTAAAGCCCAATGCTGCTGTCGAGGCATTGGGGACCTCACTGGGGGAGATGTCTACCGAAGAGTTATAGGCGCGGCAAAGAAAAAAGGGCAAGGATATCCCTACCGAGGTGATGGACGTCAGCGAGTCTGACGAGGAGGGTGCTTGATAGCCAAAGGGTCTGAGTTATATGCATATAAACTAGGTTCCTTGAGACCTCTCCTCAACCTTGTACTTGAACTACAAGTCATTGCTTTGTCCTCTAGCAAGCAAAGCTTGCCAGCCTACCTAGTGATAAATCACTAGTTGAACCTCTCCCATTTATGTTGTAGAGGGGAATTATGGTGTGATTATTGTAGACTAGGTCATAAAGACCTTATAGACTAGGTGCAATATGGTTTGACCTTGCAACCTCATGGCTAACGGCACGGCTAGGTCGCCAAGGGTTCTAAACCTTTCACCTAAGCTAGTGGTACTTAGTTATGCTCATTTGTAACCTAGTTTCCTTGCTTGTTGCACAAGCAACCGTTAAACCTTCTACAACTCAAGGAAACTCTTACATCTTGAGGGGCTTTTGGAAGTCTCGGAGTACCCCAGGAATCCTTAGACCCCAAGGTACCCTAAGAACCCCCTTAGGTCTCACCTTGATCATCCTAGCAAAATGTGGAAAATTCAGCCATTTTGTCTGTGGCGACGTGTCACCATAGTTGGTAACGCTCTATGAACATTTTCTGGATTGGCGACGCATTGTGGGCCTCGACCTGTATTTGGCGATGCGTCGCCAATATGGGTTTCTGCAAAATTTGATGCATTCTGCTGCTGTAAACCTTGGACACTTAGCAAACATAGTAAACATGCTTGGAAAGCCTCCAAATTTTACACACGCATAAACCATGTTGCATATAACATAACCAACTATCATAAGCCAATCTATGATGCTTTATAACATCATCCAAATCCTCTCAAACTTCATAGTCCACCACAATTCAACCAAACCCTCTAATCAATGCTATAGCTAGAACCACTCAAATTCTTCAAGAAAACTCAAGCAAATAGCATTAATTGAACTTGAAAACATAACTCCTTTACCTCAAATCCAAGTAACAAGCAAGAATCAAACTCTTTTCCAATCCACTAAGCTCGACAAAGTGTTACCTAAGTTTCAAGCAAAAACATAAGCACTAAGCATCAAAATCTTACTTTCTAACCAAAACCCAAGCTCCAAACTAACTAATAAACATGAATTCAATCAAGAACACATTGGTTACCTCATTCTAAAAACAGGGGATGGGAGAAAACACTCTTCCAAGCTTCAAAATCATGGTTTAATGCTTGAAATGAGCTCCTCCTAGCTTATATACTTTTGATAGCTTTTCTTGGCACCAAGAAACTTGGATTGTGAGGTGAATTTGAGGGAGAAATGAGAGTGGAGAGGATGAACACGAAAATTGAGGCAGCCACCCTCACTTTCCCCTTCTTAAACCCTCACTTAACCTTCAAGCCACCAAAGTATTAAGCTTGTTACAATTAAACCCCCATTTTTTTGGTAACTTAATCATTTTTTATTAAATTCTTATTTATTTTTCAAGTCTGGGTTAAGGTTTAAAGTTAAGTTATAAAAACTCATTTTAACCACTCGGGACTCGTCCTGGCTATTCAGGTTGCAAAATTACCATTTTGCCCCTGAACCTCGTTTAATGCTTTATCTTTATCAGAACTTAGTAAACTTTTCTAAACTTCTCTATTCTTGCTATGTAAACTTGAATTAAGGTTCTAAACTTAATTTAGAACACTTTACCTTCCTCAAACATGCTTTCCACTAGAAGGGCCATAACGTTCTCCTCTCCTTCTTGAATTTGGTCCCTTAAATTCTACTGCAACTCCAGAAAAATACTAGGATACCTTTTCAGCATATCTTGCTTCGTCTCCCAGGTAGCATCCTCTTCACTATGGTTAGACTGACCTTAACCATCGAAATCCACTTTGTTCGCAATTTCTTGACTTGCCTATCTAATATCTGAGCAGGTTTCTCCTCGTAGGTCAAGTCTTCCTGGATGGGTATCACTAAAGGATTAACTACCTGTCCCGGTTCCACTGTGCATTTTCAGAGTAGACTAATGTGAAACATGTTATGGACTTGCGATAGGTTAGGTGGTAATGCTAACCGATAAGCAACTTTCCCTACCTTATCCAATATTTCATAGGGTCCAATCTTTTCTGTGGTCTCTTTAACAATTTCTGGCCCCAACTCCAATTTATCTTCTAGTTGATGCCAGCAATGAGGAGTTATACATTTCCTGCCATACAAGGCTTCATAAGGTGACATTCCTATCAATGAATGATAGCCATTGTTATAAGAGAACTCCACTAATGGGAGGTGTACATCCCATTCACCCCGGAAGTCAATTACACAGCATCTCAGCATGTCTTCTGATGCCCGTTGGCATCTTCGTTGTATGACATGGTGGCCTGAAGTAGGGACTTCCAGTGTGGAGAGTATCTGAAGGAGAGACTTCTAACGTGAGAGTGCCTGAAACGTTCAAAAGAACAGGGGTTAGGAGGTCCCCAAAGTGTGTTTCTGGGGGAGGAGCCTCCGCGCCCAAGTCAATATTTCGCAAGTAAAGAGAGGTGAATGAAGAGTAAAGAGTATTTTTTCCTTGAGAGTTCAGTCTCTTGTATAGTTACCAAGGTCATTTTTCCAAGTATTTATAGAAGGACATTGGGAGAAGTCCGTTTGACACAGCCCACTCAGATCGTGACACATGTTCTGTCAGATGTCATCCGTACCTTCAGGGATGGGGATCTCTAGCTGGCCATAGGCCGTTCTAGCTAGAAGTCAGGGCCATGGGAGGCCTGTGTCTCAGAGGTGTGTGCGAGGTCTCTGTGTTAGAGGCTCCTTAACCATTTTTGTCATATTTACAAGACCCCTTCGGTGAAAGCGACCTCTTCGGGATATGAGAGCTTCTAGCCGAGGTCGCCCTAGTTACTCAAAAGGTCCTTCGGTACAGAGGATTCCCTTCGGAGGATGTTTTGCCCTGCCAAGGATGGTGAGCCTACTCTTCCTGAAGTTGGTCAAGTCATTTTACTGACGATGGCAGTGCACCATTTTCCTGAGGTCAGTCCTGTTATTCCAGAGGGTAATGGTGGATTACCGAGGTTCGGGGGTCAAGAACTGTGGACCCTCTTTTCCCGAGGTTAGTGCTTGCATTCTCCGAGGGTGATGCTCGTCTTTTCCGAGGGCGGTGCTTCATCAGAGCCTGAGAGTTTTGATGGTAACGGCCCTTTGGCTCTCACATGCCCCCCTCGGAAGGCTGAAGTTACATCTTCGGTTAGTTGAGCAAATTATGGGAGTCTTCGTGGAAAGTGGTGGCTAGCTCAATCGTCATGACTGATTTTTTGGCCAAGGTTATCCTCTTCAGAGGGAGTTTCGGAAATATGAGATGCCTCTTCTTAACTGAGGTAGTTCCTCTGGTACTCAAGTGGCTTTCCCAATTTTTGGCTGAATTTTTGACGTTCCCGAAGCTATTCCGTTAGCCTGAGGTGAATATCCCCTTTCTCTGGGCCTATGTCAATTGTCAATGAGTCATTACGTCTTCTTATCAGACAGATACCTCACTTTGGATAAGCTCGCCTAGGCCTCCGTGCTGTTAGAAGGCGTGCCCTCATTGCCTACATTGGACGACACATGGCACGCGGTGATTGGGGGACTGCTGCATCGGTTACATCAACCGCATCTTTTCACCTTCGAGGGGTAATTATGGCAACAATTCACCTTCGAGGAGAAGTTATCGCGATGATTCACCTACCCCCCTTCGGTCTATATAAACCTTCTTTCCCCTCATAGCTCTTACCTGCTTTCTTTTGCATTTGTCCTGCTCTCGTTTGCTCTCAAGCTTTTCTTTCTTTTTTGCGGTGGTGCAAGCGGTAGAGTGATTTCTGGCATGCTTTTATGATGGCATCCACCAATCCCGACTTCGGCAAAAGCTTCGGTGGGTTTTCCTTTCCAAGGTCCCTTGGTTTCTTTCATTTCTATTTTTTCCAGTGTCCGAAGTTGTTTTCTTTTCTCGAAGTCCTTCAATTTTCTAGGTTTCTAGCCTTTTTTGCTTTTCGAAGTTGTCCCATTCTTTCGAAGTCACTTTCTTCTCCGAATATGTCTTCTCCGACCCCTCTTTTGGCTGTTCGTCCTCTTCCCGAGAGTTGGGCTTATCTCGACTCTCATCCGTGCTGCACCATTTCGGAGAAAATGGACAAGTGGGCAGCTAAATTCTACCTCTCATCTTACGCTGTGACTAGGCTACCTACTGCAGGTTTGCTTAGTTACATGTATCATTCGGACGAGGTTACTGTTTTCCAAGCCAACTTGTTACCACCTCACAAAATGGGAGAATTACAAGTATGTCATAATGGCTAAAAACCATTATATTGTGTAATTCTCACCATAGTGATTGAAGTGTGGGGGCTAAAAGTCATGACCAACACCTCCTTAAAAGTGTTCCAAGTTGGTAACTTGGTCCCCAAGAAAAGCATTAAGGATTGCTTGTTTGTCAAGGAACCTATGGACTTTTTTATAAGGTTTTGGAAATTCGGGTACTCAATTACAAAACTCTCAAGAAAGAGACATGGAGAGTTATGGGAAGGATATGAATGGTATGAAAGTGCTATTGGGGACCAAATTGCTCATGGAAGACAAGTTTGGACAAATGAAACACTAAAGGCAATAAGGACCTAAATGTCATAGTGTAAACCTTAAGGTGTTCAAGCTTTTGACTTAAGTCTAAGGATAGAATTGTGGGGTTATCCCACCATGGGGGGAGGCAGCCAAGACTTGATAATTAGTAAAAAATGTTGGGCACATGTGTACCAATGATTTTAAGACAAAGAAACCATAATTAGTGAGAAGGAAATTACATAAAGCAAGGTTAAGCTTGTTAAGTGTGTTTTGGTGCCCTTAAGCTCATTTAAGGCCATTTAAGTGGCCAAATCACTTATCCCTCTCTCAGTTCCATCCTCCCCCAGCCTAGGAACATAGCCATACTTCCTCCATAGCCACCACACCTTCAAACTTGAAATTGATTGAAATTGAAGGCAAAAGGAAGCAAATGGAAGCAAACTAGAGCTATTTCTTGCATACTTCAAGGATCAAGCCTGATTTTCAGCCTACCCACTTTGGTAAGGGTTCTCTTAATCTCATGGGTTGTTTTCTATATTTTCAAACATCCACGGAGCTATGGCTAAGCTTAGAAGAAAGCCATGAGCTTGATAAACCAAGCTTATTGAGGGGAGTGCACTTATTGAAGGTTTTGTCACCTACTGTCAAGTGCACAAAGATGGCTATAAAGTGAGGGTTTCTAGAGCCCAAAGTTAGTACTAACTAGTGTTAAAATCCTCCTAATACCAAGCATTAGCTTGAGGAGGGCTGCCATAGTGATTTGGTTATGTTTATTATGTGTTTTACGTACTAACCTATGGTATATGTTGCTGCCACATTTCATGTGTTTGTTGTTTGTGTTTGGCTTCTGCATTTGGTTGCTATATCTTGTATATATGCATTGAGGTTTTTGTGTTTTAGTGTCTTTGGATGCAGGTTTTAATGATGGTTACATTGCTTAGAGAATCCAAGTGCCACCCTTACTAAGTTTCTCAATGGAACTTACTCCCCTCAATTCGGTCATTTCAGGTCCAGCTGAAAGATCACCTTCAAACTAACCTTTGTGGTTTAGTTTTAATCTAAAATTTCAGGTACATGAACTTCCATATGTCTAGTTGCGATCTGGAAAGTTTGGTGATTTTAGGATCACATTTGGTATTTTAAATGGTGGTACTTATTGTGTTTTGCAGCAACTATCCAGCATCCTGCTTTGGGAGTCCATTGTATCCCAGGACCTCCTGTAACCTAGGGTGTGTATTTAGCTGAGTTAAGACCATATTGTAATGCATGTATGCATTTACAAGTAGTGTATGTAAAATGAGACATGTATGTGAACATTTGAGTAATGTTTTGGCTATGTAAGTGATGTGGTGCAAAGCTGCCTAAGTGTGAATGATGGGCTGCTTACTTGTAAATTCTGTTTTGGCCACATAAAGTTGTTAAAAGAAAGGGTATGTAATTCCTATGTGTAATGGACATATATGGGATAGCCTTGGAGGGATTTCCCCTTGTGAATGAAGTGTTTGCATGGTTTGGAAAAATTGTATGGGCAAAATGGTCCAAAAGTTGCCAGAATTTTGACTCTAGACCTAAAGTTTAATATCTCTCTGTGTAGAATGAATCTTGGTATGAAATTTTGACCACACCTAGAGGACATCCAGAGGGTTAAATTGGTTATGAATTTATGGATCTAGATCCCTGTAACTAAAGATATGACATTGCAAAGTTGGCTGAGTTACTATTTATTTGGTCAGAATTTTGTAACCAACTTCAAAAATCCATAACTTGGTCCATAGGTAGGCTATTGATGTAAAAAAATTTCTTGGTTTGCTCTAAGTCTCCAATTGATAATGGAGTAGAGAAAACATGGGGGTATGAGGCTAGAATAATACAGTTTATTAGTGGAAGTTACAGGTGCAGTGGCAGGTCACTAGAACTTAACAAGATTGCCTAATGTGTGGAAGCCAAAACTAAGACTTGTGCTAGTATTTTCCTTCTTTGCTGCCATGGTGTGCATGCAATGTGAATATGTGTGTGATGGTTGGACCAATATGCATGTATTTACATAGTGCCCAAGAGGGCCACTTGGGTATGCACACTAAGGGTAGTGTTCTGATGGCCTACAGAACATTACCAATTCTGGGAGTCTAAATGCACAATTTTGGCACCATAATTGGACTACCCCGGAGTGGGTAACACAACTAAAAGCCAGACTTTGGTTTCCTCCACCGAAGATGATTTGTGATTTTTGCCAATTCCATGGCGTAGCCGTGAATCAGCTTCCTCCCAACTCCTATTCTTACTTCAATTCTTTTCTCTGTATGTGTGGGGTTTTTAAGATAGAAGCCCACTTCATCATCTTTATGCAAGGAAAGTATCAAAGTATCTGACTCACATGTAGAGAACCTTGATGATCTTAGGTCGAATGACTACATATACCATGATCATTATGAGAATCACTTATGACACTCATATGACAATCCATGTAGTGTTCTCATGGTGGGTCGGTCCAATACACAACTTATCCAACTTGTACCCATATGTAGACTACATATCTCATATTAGTTTCCACATATGCTAGTCATTACGTATTATTGCAACCTGCTCCACAATAATAGTAGACCAAGGACGTTTAAGAATATCATTATTCTAGGGTTACGATTATGTTTGTTAAGTTACGCAGAAACAAAACAACAAACGTAATTGTTGCATTAATGCCTTAATAAAATATCATGACTCAATGTGCAAAAATACAATCATCTCATCATTGGCTTTTGGCCACAACACTAACAATGACAACTAGGCAGTTTGCTCTTAACTATTATATCATCAACGTAGACTTCCATGTTTCTCCCGATTTGGGAGTCGAAGACCCTATTCATCAACCTTTGGTACATGGCCCCTGCATTCTTAAGCCCGAAGGGCATTCTAATGTAGCAATACGTACCAACTTCGATGATGAAGGCGGTTCTTTGGGGTCCATCTTTGGGGTCCATCCTAATTTGATGATACCCGCTGAAGGTGTCGAGGAAACTAAAGAGGCCATACTCGGCAGTTGAGTCTACCAACTGGTCTGTTGGCGACAAAGGATATGAATCTTTGGGGGAAGCATCGTTTATGTTTCGGAAGTCGATGCACATTCAGAGTTTATCACTCCCCTCTTTCATGGCGATAACCACGTTACTAAGCCATTCGGGGTACTTCACCTCCCTTATTATGCCTGCTTTCATTAAGTGTTGGACTTCGATTTTGATGAAGTTGTTCTTATGCGGCAAGAGGCTTCACTTTTTTTGTCGGACAGGCTTTGCTTCTGGGCGCACCTTAAGGCTAGGTTGGATTATGCGAGGGTCTACCCCAGGCATGTCCTTCGGCGAGTAGGCAAACAGATCGTTGTTCATTAACAAAAAAGATACAAGTTTTTCCTTATCACCTTCGGCTAGTTTTTTCCCCACTCAAGTACTTCAGCCTGGGACAAGTTCCACATCTTCTGTTTCTACTTTCTCGAGGTCTTCTGTTTCTTCTCCCTTTGCCTCATTTGCGAGCACGGCCTTTGCTCCCAAAGCTTGTGCGTGGATCTTTGCTGGGCCCGGCCTTGCTTTCACAAAGACCTTTCTCACTTCCCCTTGGTCGATGAAGATTTTAGCATCTCTGTCCTTCATTGCGAAGGTGACAGTCAAGTACTTCACATCCCGGCGGATGTGGAGATTCCCTTGCGTCTACCTCGCAAGGATGGCATTGTATGACGAAGGACATCTATGACGATGAACCTTGTCATTGTGGAAGCAAAGAGCTCACCCTTGTTTTGTGGCAAAGTTCCTCTTAGCATTAACGGTAGGTCAATACATCCGAGGACATGGAGTTCGGATGGATCTACCCTGAACGTGGGGGAGGTGAAAAGCTTAAGATCGCCTTTTGAGATACCCAAATTCGACAACAGATGAGAGAATAAGACATCGGCGTTAGAACCATCGTCGAGGAGTACTTTTTTGACATCCCAACTCCCTATCCTTGCCATGATTAGAAGTAGGTCATCATGAGGGAATACTACAGTGGACCCATTTTTCTGAACAAGCTTGCTCGATGGGTTACCGAATTCCATCACCGAGATCTACTTGGCTTTCCTCTTTCTTTCTACTGAAGGTAGTCCAGTGGTGATCGTCTGGATTACCCCAGCCAGAGGTGATGGATGCCTTTTGGGACTTTGATTTCGGCGTCTGTCGGAATCATAGTCCTCATCATCTCATTTCCTTTCCTCTTCCCTCCTCCCTTTCGGGGAGGGCATCCGCAGGTAGCATCGAAGTTGGCCCTGCTTTATTAGAGACTCGATGTACTTACTCAACTAGAAGCAATCCTTAGTGTCATTCCCATGATCCCAATGGAACCGGCAGAACTTCTTTATATTTTTCTTGTTTTCTGAAGTCATGGTCTTCGGGCGTTGGATTGGGTTGCCTTGCCTTTCCATGGCCAGCAGTATGTTTGTTCTGGAAGTGTTCAAAGGACTAAATGACATGGGTCTTTTCCCCTTCTGCTTCCGAGTTCTTTCCCCGCCCTCGGCTGGATACCGAGGTTGGTGACTTTGGCCTTCGGGATGATGCTAATCAGACTTCGGTCCTCCCATTCTCAGCTCTTCGGCTGTCATGTGTTGTTCAGCTCTTTGGTAGAACATGCCAAGGGTGTCCAGAGGGTCCTTCGAGAACTCGTAAAAGAGTTGTGAGTCTTGTTGAAGTCCCCGTATCATGGCGAGGATGCGTATTTCGGGACAGAAGTCTAGCACGTTCAATGCCTCTCAGTTAAACCTTTCGACATAATCACGAATGGTTTCTCCATTCCTCTGTGCTATGTCAAACATCTGAATGGGCATCTTCGCCGTCGGCCTGCCGTCAATGAATTGCTGCGTGAACCCTGTGGACAGCTTTTGGAAACTCGTTATAGTCCCAGGGGCGAGGGAGTTGTACCACGCCGTTGTTGGACCGGAAAGGGTGACCTCAAAGCATTTGTAGAGGGTGGTATCATCAACACCGTGTTGCACCATGCTGCGTTTGTACTTGGTTAGGTGGGCTTGAGGGTCACTACGCCCATCATAGGTTTCCAAGCGACGGACTCGAAAGTCGCTTGGCATTGGTGATAGCCAAAGGCTATTGCCTCCTCGGTAGTAACTCCCTGCCAGAATATTGGCCGAGGAGTCTGACGTCACCCAAGAGAGGATCTTTTCACTGACCTCGGAAGGTGCGAAGTCAAACACTATGAGCTCGAGACTTTGGTTAGCTCGTCAGGAATTTCGAAGACAACACCGTCTCCATCGAGGGGCTAAACTGACCGTCTTCGGGTAAGAGAGCCATCTCCCTGAAGCAAGGGAGAATCTCCCCGAAGGAAGAGGCCCCAAAGAGGTCTTCCTCGAACAAGAAACACCTGAACAAGGGAATCCCCGAACTATGGGTGTGAGTCCCGAAGAAGGTGTTCATCAAGGGAACTCCCAGAACTATGGGATAGATCCCGAAGGAGGTGCTCGCACCGAAGGACGGATAGAATCCGAAGAGGGTGCCCGCACCGAAGGGAGACCTCGCCCAGGGGACCTCGGGAGTACGGTATGAGCATTTAAGGAGCCTCTGACATGTCACCCACAAGCCCTACACGTCACATCTGAACGGCGAAATGACACGCCGCAGCCGCCCCAGTCCTGACACAACCTGTCCGGGTCCAGGGCTAAAAGAGGCTGCAAACGGCTGCCTGTCCCCTAGGTCCAAAAGCACAGATCAAATCCGACCGAACACGTGTCATGATCTGAACGGACCATCTACTCCTATAAAAACTAGGAAATGGGACTGGGCAAAGGATGGGGCATTTTCCTCCCTCTGAGAAAACACAAAACAGGCAAGACACTTGATCCCTTAGTGTTCTTCCTCCACCTTCACTCAGAAAACTGACTTGGGCGTCGGAGGGTCCTCCCCGGAAAAGCAAACCGGGGACCTCCTAACCTCTTCTTTGAGCTTTTCAGGCACACTCAGCTGGGAAACCAGAGCTCCAGGCGCTCGCCTCCTCAGGAAGTCTCTCCACCTGTCAACATGACAGCAAACGAAGATGCCTTGGGGCATCATTTGGCGCCGTCTGTGGGAAACCACTCCCAGGTAGCTGTTGTCGAAACTCAGCGTTCGAAGGACAAAGGACTCCCGAAGTCCCCGTCCGCGCCTGAGACCCAACCAGCTACCGAACAAAGTCCCCCAGAGACTTCCTTGCCTGAAGAGGAACGCCCTCTTGTCATCACCATGGGTTTTTTAAGAGACTTTCAGAGGTCTGTTGTGGCTGAAATGACACAACAAATAGACCGAAGATGGCCGCAACCGGCCCAGGCGCAAAAACCCACTTCGCCAGCACGACCTCGGGAGAAAAGCCCAAGGGCAACCCATCATAGCTCGGGAAGTGGGGAACCACGAGAAGAATCCTCGACAGATAACTTGCCCTTCGGAGCACGGCTGGCGGAAAGAGCGAGGTCTGAACGACCCGAAGTCCCGTCCAGAAGAAGTTTATCACCAGAGGCAAGGTCCCCCTCACCTCGGTATCGAAGTCGCTCTCCGAAGAGACGGCAACAGTCCTTTTACCCAAGAAGCTCCAAGCACCAGGAAGAGGAGCCCAGTGCTACGCTCCTCCTGGAGAAAGTCTTGGCAAGACTGGAGAGAGTGGAACAGCAGGTGGCACGCAAGCCTGTTTGGGCCAGGCTAACTGAAACCGTCTCTGGAGATGAAACTCCGTTCGCCCGAACAGTGGTCGAGGCGGCCATGCCAAGTGACTTCAGGCTACCTCGGCTAGAGACCTATGAGGGCCGGACTGATCCCCAGGCCCACCTAACAAAGTACAAACGCAGCATGGTGCTACACGGGGCTGATGATGCTACACTCTGCAAGTGCTTTGAAGTCACCCTCGCAGGACCAGCAACTGCCTGGTACAATTCCCTGCCTCCCGGAAACATCAGGGGGTTCCAGGAGCTGTCCACAGCGTTCACCCAACAGTTCATTGGGAGCAAGCCGACGGCGAAGATGCCCGTCCAGATGTTTGACATAGCACAAAGAAACGGGGAGACCATCCGTGACTATGTCGAGAGGTTCAACAGAGAGGCCCTCAGTGTTCCGGACTTTCGTCCCGAAATCCGCATCCTCGCCATGACGAGGGGCCTCCGGAGGGATTCGCACTTGTTTTATGAATTCTCCAAAGATCCCCCGGACACGCTGGGAGAATTCTACCGAAGGGCTGAACAACATATGACAGCCGAAGAGCTGAGAATGACCGGACCGAAGGCTGACCATATTCACGCTCGTGGCGAAGGGTCCAGCCAGCAAGCCCGGTGTCCAACGGAACAGTTAGGCCGACCTCGGAGAATGCGAGTAGGAGGAAGGAAGCCCCAAAACTTTACACCTCTGAGCACCACGAGGGCTAACGTCCTCATGGCATTGGAAAAACAGGGGGCTCAAATCCAACGACCGAGGGGCATGACTGCTGACAATAGAAGGAACATGAAGAAGTTCTGTCAGTTCCACCGTGATCACGGTCATGACACCGAAGACTGCTTTCAGTTGAAAAAGTACATTGAATCACTGATAAAGCAGGGCCAGCTTCGGCGTTATTTGAGAATGCCTTCCCCGAAGGGGAAAAAAGAGGAAGAAGGAAAGCCTGATGACGAGGATTACGATTCAGACAGGCGAAGGAACCGAAGTCCGAGAAGGCGTCCTCCACCTTCGGCAGGAGTAATACAGACGATCACAACCGGGCTTCCATCCTCGGAAAGGAAAAGAAGGGCCAGAGAGATAGCGATGATGGAATATCATAGCCCAACAAAAAAGTTGGCCCGCCAGGATGGCTCCACCATCGTATTCCCCCATGACGATCCATTGCTGATAATGGCAAGGATAGGAAACTGGGACGTCAAGAGGGTACTGCTGGACGATGGGTCAAACGCAGACGTCTTGTTCTCACATTTGCTGCCAAGCTTGGGCCTATCCAAGAGTGACCTCAAGACTGTTACTTCACCCACGTTCGGCGTAGGACCATCTGAGCTACCTGTCCTCGGGTGGATCGACCTCCCCTTGATGATGAAAGGAACTTCGGAGAAAGGAACTGCTGAGTTGTTCGCCTCTACCATGGCAAGGTTCATAGTCATGGACGTTCCTTCGTCATACAACGCCATCCTCGGCAGACAGACACAGGGAAATTTGCACATTCGCCCTGATGTAAAGTACCTGACCGTCACCTTCGCCACCAAAGAAGGAGACGCAAAGATCTTCATTGATCAAGGCGAGGTGAGAAAGGTGTTCGTCAGAGCACGAAAAGCTCCAGCAAGCAACTTAGCACATGCTGTAGAAGCAAAAGAGCTGGAAAGGGGCGAGGCAGAAGATCCCACAAAAGCGGAAACAGAAAAAGTAGAGCTTGTCCCAGGCCATAGCACCCGAATAGGGAAAAGCATGGCCGAAGGAGACAAGGAAAAACTTGTATCTTTTCTGCTTACAAATAAAGATCTGTTCGCCTACTCGCCGAAGGACATGCCAGGGGTAAACCCTCGCGTAATCCAGCATAGCCTCAAAGCGAGTCCGGAAGTAAAACCTGTCCGGCAAAAGAAACGGAGCATTTCAGCTCACAAAAGTGACTTCGTGAAGACCGAAGTCCAGCGTCTGATAGACGCTAGCGTTATCCGGGAGGTAAACTACCCCGAATGGCTAAGCAACGTGGTAGTTGCCACAAAGGAAGGAAGTAGTAAGCTCCGGATGTGCATCGACTTCAGAAATTTGAACGATGCTTGCCCGAAAGATTCATATCCTCTTCCGCCAATAGACCAACTGGTAGACTCAACTGCCGAGTACGGGCTCCTAAGTTTCTTGGACGCTTTTAGTGGTTACCATCAGATAAGGATGGACCCCGAAGATGAAGAGAAGACTGCCTTCATCACCGAGGGAGGAACGTATTGCTATATCAGGATGCCCTTCGGGCTCAAAAATGCAGGAGCCACCTACCAGAGGCTGATGAACAAGGTCTTCAAAGACCAAATGGGGAGGAACATGGAGCTGTATGTTGATGATATGATAGTCAAAGAGCAAACTGCCTGGCTACCACGTTGCAGATTTAGAGGAAACCTTCGAAAAACTCAGAACCTTCGGGATCCGCCTTAATCTTGAGAAGTGCATCTTCGGGGTGACCTCGGGAAAGTTCCTTGGGTACATGGTATCCGAAAGAGGCATCGATGCTAACCCCGAGAAGATTAAGGCTCTGCTTGAATTCCGAACTCCTGCCACAGTCAAAGACGTGCAGAGACTGACCGGAAGAATAACCTCTCTGAGCAGGTTTATTTCCAGGTACGGAGATAGGTGTCGACCCTTCTTCAAAGTCCTCACAAAGGCAGCAAAGATGGAAGGCGACCTCGGAAGGAATGGTCATCCTTGGGATGAAGATTGCCAAAAAGCCTGGGAAGAACTCAAAGTCTACTTGGCCAGCCTGCCGACTCTGCGGCAACCTCGGGAGGGAGAGCCCCTCGTATTGTACCTCGCCGTCACGAAAAAAGCTGTGAGCTCGGTCCTCGTGAAAGAAGAAGGGCCAAAGCAATGGCCGGTCTACTATGTCAGCAAGTCCCTGCATGGCGCCGAAGTCAGGTACCCTTTGCTTCAAAAAGCTATATATGCCTTGGTACTTGCAGGAAGGAGGCTACGGCCATACTTTCAGGCTCACCCCATTATCGTCCGAAGTACCCTGCCTCTACGGGATGTTATGAGGAAAGTTGATCATTCGGGAAGGCTTTCCAAGTGGTGTATAGAGCTTGGCGAACACGACATCACGTATGAACCCCGGAAAGCTATAAAAGCTCAAGCTTTGGCAGACTTCATCGCCGAAGTACCAAACACCGAGGAGGGACATTCATTTTCGGGCGAAGACGAGCCAGAATGGACGTTATACGTTGACGGGGCCTCAGGATCCGAACACCAGGGAGCTGGAGTGATTATCAGAGGCCCCGAAGGCCTAGAAGTAATGAAGGCCATCAAGTTCAGTTTCAACGCCACCAACAACGTGGCCGAGTATGAGGCCCTCATAGCAGGATTACGCCTGGCCAGAAAAATTGGCGTGAGAAACTTGAAAGCCCATAGTGATTCCCAGCTGGTGGTCCGGCAAATGGCAGGGGACTATGGCGCGAAAGACCCGACCTTGGCGAAATACCATGAGTTGGTAACAAAGCTCATTCGGGAGTTCGACATCGTGAAAATCGAGAACGTACCCCGACGGAAAATGCTGAGGCAGACTGTTTGGCGAAATCCAAAACTTGCGCCGAGGTGCTAAGCCACCCCAGCATCGTGGTGTTAAGCATAGCGACCTCGGGGAAAGGATGGAAAGAACCAATCAAAACGTATCTCGCAACTAACACACTCCCCGAAGACCCCAGCGAAGCCGCAAAAGTGCGAAGGCGCTCCGGACGTTTCTTCTTAATTGGGGAAGAACTATATCGGCAAGGATATGCAAATCCACTACAGAGGTGTGTTAGTGAAGAGGATACTGAAATGATCCTCGAAGAAGTTCACGAAGGTGCCTGTGGTTCGCACATCGGAACCGACGCCCTGGCAGCAGTGATACTTCGCCAAGGATACTTCTGGCCTACCCTGAGAAAGGACGCCAAGCAGTTCGTCCAGAAATGTGGTAGTTGCCAGAGACATGCGAACATCCAAAGAACACCCTCAGAGTTCGTGACTTCGGCAGATTATCCTTGGCCCTTCGCAGTTTGGGGCATAGATCTCATTGGGCCACTCCCAACGGCGCCTGGAGGCGTAAAGTTCTGCGTAGTAGCAGTAGACTATTTCTCTAAGTGGGTCGAGGCAGAACCTCTGACAACTATCTCGGAAAAAGAAGTGCAGAAGTTCGTATGGAAAAACATCGTATGCAGATTTGGCATACCAAGGGTACTAGTAGCGGACAATGGATCCCAGTTCGTAGACAAAGGATTCCAAGAGTTCATTAGCGACCTCGGGACAAAAATGCACTTCGCCCCAGTAGCTCACCCCCAAAGTAATGGGCAGGTAGAAGTATCCAACAGGACCATAAAAGATGGTCTGAAAAAGAGACTGAAGGAAGCAAAAGGGAAATGGCCAGGAGAACTCCAAAGCGTGTTATGGAGTTACCGAATGACACCGCGAAGAGCCACAGGGGAAACGCCCTTTTCACTCGTCTTCGGTACAGAGGCCATCATCCTCGTCGAGGTAGTACAACCATCAATACGAGTCCAAGTGTTCGATGAAAAAGGAAATGACCTCGGCCTGAGAACCAAGCTCGACCTCGTTGGCGAACACAGAGAAGTAGCCGAGCTGAGAAGAAAAGCTTTCCAGCAAAGAGTGGCAGCAGCCATTAACCTACGCGCCAGGCCAAAGGGAATAAAGAAGGGAGACCTCGTTCTCCGAAAAACCGAATTTGGACCCCGAAAGCCGTCCCACGGGGTACTTCGCGCAAATTGGGAAGGACCCTACCTGGTACTTGCCGAAGTATGAAAAGGAGTTTATAAGCTCCGTGATGCCGAAGGCATAGAATTAAAAAATACTTGGCACTCAGAGGCGTTGAAAAAATTCTATGCCTAAAAAGTTCGGTGGGAAAGTTGTATTCCACAAGTTGGAAAAATTTGTCTAAGTAAAAAGTTCTGAAGAAGTACAAAACAACAGTCTCACGAAAGCAATCGCCGAGGAAAGTAAAAGTAAGTTTTTCCAAAGTCTCTTGAGCGAATATGTTCGGGACAAAGGAAAGCAAGAGTAAGGTTTTCCGAAGTCTCTTGAGCGAATATGTTCGGGACAAAGGAAAGCAAGAGTATGGTTTTCCGAAGTCTCTTGAGCGAATATGATCGGGACAAAGGAAAGCAAGAGTATGGTTTTCCGAAGTCTCTTGATCGAATATGTTCGGGACAAAGGAAAGCAAAAGTATGGTTTTCCGAAGTCTCTCGAGCAAATTATGTTCGGGACAGAGGGAAACAAAAGAATCTGGCAAAAAATACTTAGCCAAAGTTCTATCTATTAAGCCAAAGAGTGCTTACAGAGAAGAAAGTTGCTGAAAGACTACAAAAAAGAAGAAGAAAATGAAGACAAAGGGCCCTAGTACAAACTAAGGAACCTCGGCGTCTTGAGAACTGCCAGCCTCTGTGCTTTTGTCAGTAGCCTTCGACGCCGGGAGACAAGGAGGCAGTTTCAAGTGCTCGATCTTGGACCAAGTCCACCGAGGCTCCTTGGGGATGTTCATGCCTTCCAGGAAGGAGAGGTCAAAATCTGGGAACTTCTGCAGAATTTGGTGCCGGACAAGGCAAAAGCCGTCTTGAAAGCCCAACTTCGTCATATCATCGGACTCCCGCTTCTTGACCGCCAAATCCGCGTAGTCCTTCTCCAGATCCGCGTAATCCTTCGCCAGATCCTTGAGCTTTCTCCTCAATCCCTTCATCTTCTTCTTCTCTTCTGAAGGCTTCTTCAGAGATGCGACCTCGGCTTCGAGCTGGGCCTTTTCCTCGAGCGTCTTCGCAAGGATTACGTCACTTTCTGACTTATCCTTTTGAATCGCTTCAACGGTCGAGGTCAGCTCCGCCACTCGAGAACCGATGTCAGAAAGTTTCTGGGAGGTGTCTTTTTGAAGTTCCTCTTTCTCTCTTTTGAGCCCCTCCCGAAGTTCAGCAACCTCCTTCTCCGCAGACTGCTTCAGCTGAGCATTTTCGGCTTCCAGCGCCGAACACTGGGCCTTCGTCTTGGTGTAAGCGTCCCAGAGTGACGCCCTCCTTTCTGATTCCCGAGCCACCCGAACTCGGAGGAACCCAGCATACCCCATCAACTGCAAAAAAAGCAAACAAAGGGAAAATGATGCTAAGTAAAAAGCAAAGGTGAAATTGGCACTGAGAAAACAGTGAAGCGTACCTGGGCGGCATGTTCAGTGAGTTTGGGGCCAAAGAGTTGTCACCTGGGTAAGCCGCCGCAAGGGCCTTATAAGAGGCCTCGGTAAGCACCCCTTTGCACATCTGCCTGGCCATCTCAGGACAGTCCTCGGAGTACATATCCATGTCCTCCGTGAACGTCCAGAACGGCTCCTTCGGAACTTTCCCTGCTGGGACTTTGGCATCCCGAAGGGCCCTCTTGCGGGCGTGTTCGGCAACCCAGTCAGGAGCGGCCACCTCCGCTGCACAACAAGGCAGAAAAATTGGTTAAGGCCAGAAAAGTCTTAAGGATTTGCAAGAAAACAAAAGGTTCTTCGACAAAAGTACAAACCTGCTGGCACCTCGGTAACGTCGTCGTCAAGAATCGACGTCGCCTCAGTAGAGATCCCCTTGCCTTTTATTTGGCGCCGTTCCTCGGCAGAAGGGGTCTCCTCCCCATCGCCCTCCAGAAGAGCATGCAAAGGCGTGGGGCTTTGAGGAAGGACGTCGGAAGAAGGGACGTCGGCAGAAGGAACCTCGGGCAAAGGGGCAGCAGGGTCTTCGGGCTCCTCGCCTACCTCCTCCGGAATTTGCGGAAGAGAGGAAGGAGCAGCTTTCTTTGCCCGTTTGGAAGGAGGGCCGGCCAAAGTCTGCTTCCGCCTCCGAGAGGCGGCCTTCTTTGTCTGTTTGCCCCTCTCGGCCTGCCCGGTAAAAAGAGCCTTGTAGAAGGCAGCCGCGTCGTCGCCCATCTCTCTGAAAAGGCAGCCGCGTCGTCGCCCATCTCTGAAAAAAGAAAAAGAAGATCAGTGTAAGTCCAAGATGAAGTTATGAAGGGAAAAATGAGAAAGTAACTTACTCTCGTAAAAAGACTCATAAGTCTCTTTCCCCCGAAGGAGTTTCACGAGCCAGGAGTCCTTCCCCGAAGAAGCCGGTTTCGGCATGTTGAGGTCTGTCTCATGCTCCTTTACCACCTTGAGTTCCCGAAGGACCTCTTCGGTCATGAGCCTCCAGTTGATCGGAAAGGGGTAAAGGGCACGAGGAGAGACCTCGGCAGCCCAGTCAGAGACGGCCCGGATGCGCCTGTCGAAGTCCTCAAAGATAGGTGCTACGTCGGCGTCTAGCAGTATCTTCGGGTCAACAACATCCATCTTGAGCCTCCCCTGAGCCCACTTGGTCGGGACGTGCGACCAAGTCTCCGACTTCTTCAGGAAAAAGAATTTTTGTTGCCACCCTCGCCAGCTGTCTTTGGTGGCGAAGGTGAACGTATACTTTTTGCTCCCGGATCCCCGAGGTAGCATAAAGTAGAAGCCACCCTTCGGGACCACGAAGAGCTTGTAGTACTGAAGAAAAACTACAAAGTGAGGTTTTATTTTGAAAATGCCTCACATACAGAGGAAGGTGTTAAAATAACAGTACGAGTTCGGTGGGAGCTGGTTAACGGAAATGCCATGGAAGTCGCAGAACGCGCTAACCATCTCCGGGGGGGGATACCGAAGTCCGGCCTTCAGTTGGGCTCAGAAAACGGTGATTTCATCACTTCGGTTGGAGAAAGGAAATTGGTCAGGACGAGGCAACCTCGTCACAGAGTAAGAGGGTAAGAAAAACTTTTTCTTCCACTTCGCTAGTTTTGTCGGAGTAGTGCAGCAGGGGTGAGAAAGGAGAGGTTGCCAACTCTCGGGAACAGGCATAATGAAAACGAGTTCGGGAAAAACAAAAAAAGAAAAAGAAGAAGAAGCTTTGAAAAAAGCAAAAGGACTAGAACCCACCAAGGGTCTTGCCGGAATTCGGATTTCTGGAAGCCGTCGTGAAAAGTGGTCGGAAAAACGCCTGAAAAA
>SMDT01001883.1:0-66178 GCA_005392925.1 Aquilaria sinensis
GTTGAAGAAAAATTGACTGATTGATTGATAGTTTGTGGTTAAGGAGATTTCCTTAGAACCTCTACGACAGGAAGGCTCCTATCATTGAAGAAAAATTGACTGATTGATTGTTCGAGTTTGAGGTTAAGGAGATTTTCTTAGAACCTCTATGACAGGAAGGCTCCTATCGTTGAAGAAAAATTGATTGATTGACTGATATATTTTTGAGATTCAGGAGATTTTCCTTATAACTCTCTACAACCTGAAAGGCTCCCATACGTCTGAAGTAAAATTGGACTGATTTTATTGTTCGAGTGTTTGATTCTGTTAATGATGAGATTTCCTTCGAACCTCTACGACAGAAATTGCGTTACTACCCGAAACTCCGGGCAAGACCGGAAAAGAACAGAGACTCCGTGGCAGGGGGGGAGCGGGCAACTATGAGGGGAGGACCGAACTCGCAATCAAGGAAACCCCACAGAAGAGGGGCCACATGAAGTGTTCAACGCCACTAGTAAAGCTAAAGGGGAGTCATGCAAATCCTACGTCTCTTATTGTTGCAGCAAATTGACTGCATTTGATTGATTGAGTTTGAGGTTTAATGAGATTTCCTTAGAACCTCTACGACAGGAAGTCTCCTATCGTTGAAGAAAAATTGATTGATAGATTTTGAGTTTTAAGGAACCTTCCTTAGAACCTCTTTGATAGGAACCTTCCTATCGTTGAATAGAAATTGATTGATAGATTTTGAGTTTTAAGGAACCTTCCTTAGAACCTCTTTGATAGGAACCTTCCTATCGTTGAATAGAAATTGATTGATAGATTTTGAGTTTTAAGGAACCTTCCTTAGAACCTCTTTGATAGGAACCTTCCTATCGTTGAATAGAAATTGATTGATAGATTTTGAGTTTTAAGGAACTTTCCTTAGAACCTCTTTGATAAGAACCTTCCTATCGTTGAATAGAAATTGATTGATAGATTTTGAGTTTTAAGGAACCTTCCTTAGAACCTCTTTGATAGGAACCTTCCTATCGTTGAATAGAAATTGATTGATAGATTTTGAGTTTTAAGGAACCTTCCTTAGAACATCTTTGATAGGAACCTTCCTATCGTTGAATAAAAATTTATTGATTGTGAGGTTAAGGGTCCTTCCTTAGAACCCCTACGATAGGAACCTTCCTATCGTAAAAGAAAAATTGATTGATTGATTTTGAGGTTGAGGTCCTTCACTCAAGAACCTCTAACAACCGCGAAACTCTCACTAATCGTTGAAAGAAAATTGACTGATTGATTTTGAGGTTAAGGGTCCTTCCTTAGAACCTCTACGATAGGAACTCTCCAATTGTTAAAGAAAAATTGTCTATGGATAAAAACTCTTTTAGTCTTTTTGAGTACTTCAAGCAAAATTTGTATGAAGGCAATTAAAGTTGGAATGATTTCTTCGGAAGTGTAAATTTTCATAATAGGCGAGTACAAAAATTTAAACTTCCATGAGTGAATCTTGATGATGAGAAATAAAACGAATAAATTATGTAAGGGAACGGATGTTTGGAATCAATATCCAAGGTTTCATCTAATATTTCCTTCAGAAAATATAGATTCCCTTGAGAGATATGTCATCCAAATAAGGTTGAAGCTTAGCTACCCCATAATGTCATGACTAGTAGACTTAATAGGATGCGTCTCAAGAGCAAAAAAATTATTCTTTACTCAGTCATTCCAAACTAAAGGCTTTGTCCTATGGTTTTAATATCAGCATGAACAAAACTATCCTAAAAGGTGAAGAAGAAAGAAGAAATTCCCTGAAAAGAAAAACTGAAACACGAAAAAAAATGTTAATAATAAAACTAAAGGACAAGAATAACAGATCGGATCGCTTCTTCTTCCACAATGCTTCAACAGGCCGGGTAAAGGACAACTATGGGATGGAACTGGTCTAAAAAGACTGTCGTGTCCAGTCTATCTGAATCATTGCTGGATCTGGTTCAGGAACAAAAGCTTGCATTTTATCCTTCTCATCCAGTTTTCTTACAAACTGGCAAACAGGGTCTTTTAAAGTCAGATTCCCGGGACTATAACGCTCTTGTTCTTCATGAAAAATACTCCATAAACCAAGAAGTTCGCGTTGCACTGATCCACAAGAATGCGTCTCAAGAGTCAATCGGATATCATCCAACGAATCCTTATTCAGGCCATTCTTGATGAATCGTATTTTATCTTCTCGATTATCGGAGATCATTCCTAAAGAACGACATTTAGTATTACAAGTCCATCGACCACATTTATGACAGACTTGTAACCTTTTCGCTCTTCGCTTTTTGGCATAAGGGCTTTTGCCTATGCCAGGCATGTAAGACACAAATGCATCTGGGAGTTCACTTGCCAGACGAACCTTAGCTTCAATTAACCACCGCACATCTTCAGGGATTCCTTTGTGCATCAAAACTCTTAATCGTTCACAGCGAACTTGGTAGATCTTTTTAAGAATGTTCATTGGGAGAGAAGGAAAGTATTTTCGCAAGGCATAAAGAGTAGAATCCATTTTCTAGAAGGAAATAAAAGAAAGAAGGGAGGAAGAAATCAGTTATTATGGGCAATTGAGACAATCGACTTGAGAGTCACGGAGTACCGTATAGGCCACTTAACCGGAAAAATGGAACCTACATTTTGACAATGTTTTGATGTCATAGATATCTGTTATCTTTGATATTCCGTCGATCCTGTCCTTATGGGTGAAGCCTTGATTATCGAATCCATTGCCAGCTTTTGACAAATTGTCAACGACAATATTTTTTGACGTCTACCTTATCCTTGACCATAGCTATCTCTCATTTGATATTCCATTGAGCTGATGTCGATCCTGTCCTTATGGGTGTAGCCTCGATTATCGAATCTATTGCCAGCTTTTTAACAAATTGTCAACGACAATATTCTTAACGTCTACCTTATCCTTGACCATAATGTTGAACTTCTTGACGCGGCTTGGTTGAGCGTATTAGCTGTGCCTCCAGTGACAGACTGGAATGAGCTGATGAAGTTGAAGTCTCAACTTATACTGCTGTAATCATGCCGCGGATATGCTTTCTGTTTGGTCCCTGTTATGCAAAAGACATTTATGTATGATGTCAAATGCATGAATGCAGGGCATGTGTAACTAATGGTTCTCTTTTTTTTTTTTTTTAATTTTGTTTTGTTTTGTTTTGTTTTATATGGATCTAGTTCTTCATGTCTTTCCTTTACAGAATCCTTTTTATGATGGTTTTTTCAGATTACCATTGAATCTCTTTATGCTTCTCAACTCTCGTCCATTGCCTCAAAAGCTCAATTCTTTTCGAAAAGCCCCTTCAAAGAAGTTTTTCTTGACTTGTTCCTGAATTTTGGTCTCAACTTCCTTAACGTTTTCCCGCATCATACTTTATTCCTCTTTGGATAGTCATCCCTGTTGAAACATTCATGAGTATGCTTCCTTCTTGTTGATATAATCATGCTCGTATTTTCAATTGTAAGACTTTTGAAGCAATCATCCAGGCAACCACCAAGGCTATCTCCCGAAGATTTGTTACTCATTTTTCCCTGTTAGCCAATGTTTTGTGCCGCTCGCAAAGTAGGACCTCGATCTTACCTATTTTAATTCATAAAGCTTATCAAAGTAATCTACGGTCTTTGCTTTTTCTGAGTTTTAATTATTACTATCCTTCCTACAAAATTCACAATTTATTGCACACTAGAGGCCAGCAAGAATGTGAGATTTGAAGAAAAAGAGCTAGAGAGAATTGACTTTTTATTTATGGATAAGGGAATATAAAAGTTGAATGCGAGATTTGAAGAAGAAGAGCTATAGAATTGGCTTTTCATTTATGAGCAATGGAATAAAAAGAAGTCTCGGGTACAGATGAAGAACAATGAAGGTGTGAGAGAAGAATACTCTCTTTGACAACTTTGGTCGAACAAGCTCTGGCAATCCTGTACCCACTTATCCCCTTCTGTCGGAAAACCTCATCATTATGCAAAATACTTCTTCACTGAATCTGAATTCACTGGTTTTGGTAGCTCTCGTCCATCCATTTCTATTAGAATCAGGGCCCCTTTTCTTTTCTTTTTCTTTTTTTTCTTTTGCTTTAACTTGAGCCATTTTTATTTTTTTTTCTTTTTTTGTGGGCTATGATTATGACATGCTTGATAGCCCTCTTGAAGTGAGATAACTCAAGTGGCCTTACTTGCTCGTGCTTGCTCTCAGTCTTTTTTGGTTTTGAATTTTCCCTTGTTGCCTTTTGATGGAAGGGATGAACTTCTTTCCTTTTTGGAGTTTGTGTTGCGGAGAACCGAGAACCTTTTCTTGTGTTGAGCATGTAGTGTCGTAGTCGGTTTGCTACCCATGCAAGGGCACAACAAGACTTTTCTACTACTGAGTATTTCGCTTCATATGTGGTAAGCTTCTTGCTCAAGTAGTAAATTGCATGTTCTTTCTTGCTTGTCTCATCGTGTTGACCCAATACGGATCCTAATGAAGAATCCTGTATTGATAAGTATAGAATCAACGGTTCTTCAGATCGGGGTGGTACCAAGACGAGTGGATTTGATAGGTATTGCTTGATTTTCTCAAATGCCTCTTGGCATTCATCATTCCACTCAATTGGATTGTTCTTCTTTAGTGATTTAAAAAGATGTTTACATTTGGACATCAATTGTGATATGAACCTTGCTATGAAGTTGATTCAGCCCAGAAAACTTCTAACTTCTTTTGGAGTCTTCGGGGGTTGCATTTCTTGTATCGCGTTGACTTTACTTGGGTCAACTCGAATCCCATTTTTGCTTACCATGAAACCCGATAACTTTCCTGAAGAGGCTCCAAAAGTACATTTGGCAGGATTCAATTTTAATTGATACCTGTGAAGTCTATTGAATAGTTTTCTCAGTACATTTAGATGCCCCCCAGCAGTGAAAGTTTTGGCAATCATGTCAAGTTTGATTTGATTATACCCAAAAAAGCCATCCATGAAAAGTAGGAGTTTCCCGCTATCAGCGTATCAAGTGAGGAAGTGGGAAGTTATCTTTAGGGCTCGCCTAATTCAAGGGCCGGTAGTCCTGACAAACTCTTACTCTCTTTCTTTTCAACTGGAACTATGTTGACAACCCATTCTGTATATTCAATCCCGCATCCCATAACTTTCGAATATCATCTTTTACTCTTCACCCCAAGCATCAATGGTATGTTGTATAGCACTATGTCCGAGCTTAAGCTGGGCATATCTTGGTATGACCAAGCAAATACATCAACATATTCCTTCAATAAGTGGATTAATTCTTCTTTCTCTTCAGGCGGAAATAGAGTGTCAATCTTAACTTCTTTTACATCCTGACTGTCTCCTAAGTTGAATGTCTTAGTTGGTTCTTGACTTGTTGCTCTTTTTTTTTTTTATCTTGCTCAATCATTCATAATAACTCAAGAGATATTTGAAGATCTTCGTCATCCGAGTCAGCAGTGTTTACAGGATTACCAAAGTTCATTCTTTCATTGTCATCAAAGAGAGTTTCAGGCCTGTATTAGCCAGAGAGAAAAAAAAAAGAGAAAATGGTGAGAATGAAATGGATTCAAATTGGTGCTTTATTTATAATGTGCGTAAATCACAACTTTATTGGAATGAAAAGCAATAACTAAAAGGTTCACTTAAGCAAAGGCTACACCCTATTGATTGAACCTTTCTTTAGAATGTTTTTACTATTAAATTAGTTTGAAAAGCTCTCGATTATAACAGATAGTTCTATCACCTCCCAATTGTTCAACACATCCTGTGGGCTACAGGGTCGAACGAGCTCTTTATTTTCAGGTAAATCACTGATTATTGCCTTTTCGAAAGATGTTCAAAAAACTTGTTGATGCTGATGGTCAGCGCGCCTTCATTGTCATTTTTCGGAATCAAGCCACCACTCACGAATGTTTTGGTGATGTCAGGGATATCCAGATTTCTTCCCTCAAGAGGATGTCCTTTTAGTCGTTTAATCCTCTTTTCTCTCTTTTCAGCAATCGTTTTCATTTTATCTTGCCTTGTCAGTGTGAAAGCTAGGCCGTATTTTCCTTCGTTTCCAGAGATTTTCAATGGCTCTGAGATTCCTTGCAACTCTTGTCCCAGGCAAATGCTGAGTTGGGATAAGTCTATGATCTCTGTAGATTCTCACGGAATTCTGAGCATTCTTGAATGGAATGACCCTTATTGTCATGAAAATCACACCATTCTTCACCTTTGATTTCTTCATGTCCAAGAGAAGGATTTCCGATGATGACCCCTTCTTTCATAAGCCATGAATATACATGTTTAAGAGGGGTTGTGATGTCGTTGACTGACTTCTTTATCAGTCGGTGTTCCTCTATCATATTAACTGGTTTAGCTTGATGAGGCAGCAATGGGTTGTGAGTGACGTTCGGTTCATTGGAAAAGTCCAACCATTTTGACTCGATTAATTGTTGGACTATACGTTTCAAAGCTACGCAATTTTCTAGGCCATGGCCTGCAACGCCATCATGATATGGGCAAGTTATGTTGGGGTCATACCACATTGGATATGGGGGTTCGAATGGTCTTGTAGGAATTGGACGGATAAGTTGACTTTCAATGAGCTTTGGATATAACTCAGTGTAAGTCATAGGAATTGGCGCAAAAATTTGTCTTGGTCTTTGTGTGGGTACTGAAGGGGTCGAAGCAGGTGGCTGTAATTGATTAGGCCTGTTGGGAGGATAATTATTGGGCTTATTGGTAGGATAGGATAGGCGAGGCCCAGTAGCCACAGTACCCACAACGGGGAATCCCTCTTCCGCGTCCTATTTGTTGTACTTTCTCATCTTTTCCTCTAGATGGTCCTCCTCTTTTCATGGCATCATGAAAGAATTCGGTGATCTTCCCGGTCCTAATCCCATGCTCAATTCTTTCTCCATACATGACAATGTCTGAGAAATTGGTTGCCGAATTGCCAATAAGTTTGTCGTAGTATGGGTACTTTAGTGTTTGGAGAAATAAAGTAACCATTTCTTTCTCCATCATGGGTGGCTGAACTTATGCGGCTAAGTCCCTCCACCTTTGAGCGTACTCCTTGAAGGTTTCTTGCTTTTTCTTCTCCATATTCTGGAGAGTTTGGCGATCCGGCGCCAAGTCCATAACATGTTTGTAGTTGTTGATGAAGGCTTGAGTAAGGTCATTCCATGTTTTGATGTTTCTTGGACCTTGACTTAGATACCATTGTAGTGCTGCCTATGTAAGGCTTTCTTGAAAAAATGTTATCCACACATTCTCGTCTTTTGTGAGTGGTTGTAGTCTTCTTAGAAATAACGTGATGTGAGTGATTGGATCACTTGTTCCATCGTATTTCACAAAGTCTAGCACCTTAAAGTCTGAGGGGATCACAACATCTGGTACCAAGCAGATATCCTCTACCTAGAGAGATCCAAATATAGTGCCTCTTTCAATGACCCAAAGCCTCTTCTCTATTGTCTCAAGCTTTTGAGATTTTCCTTCTTCCTTTGATAGTGTCTTTTCATAGGCAGTATTTTGTTTCAGGTGAATGCTAGCGGACGGACCTGGTTCCTGAAAAAGATTTTCCTGAGCTGAGATCTGTTGTGGGGTGAATCCCGGGGGATAAGTGGGATCTTGTGTCTCTTTTACGGGGACTTGGGTTGATTTCCCCTTGATCAGCTTCATTAATTGTTTCATTTGCTCTGCCATGTTTTTCATCTTGGACTCAATATCTGTGAGACGTCCTTCCATTTGTTCTGCCATGAGTCTTATTTGGAGCCGAGTTGAATATCGGTGTTGAGGGCCAATTTTACATTTTTAAAGTGAGATTCATTTTATTAGACTTTACATGTATGTGATTGATGTAATGTATGCATGTAATGAATGCTATTTTTATTAATGTGATTAAGTTGAATGGCTACTATCGTAACACGTTCAAACTCTAATAAGTGTCGATGCCTAAACATTTAGCGCAACACTAAATCACCAAAGGAATCCTAAAACCAAATAAGGAAAGCCATGGTGGTCCAGCCCACTTTATTGCATCAAAGACTAAAAGAACTTTCCGAGATGGTTATATTGCTTGCGGGCCTTCTTGATGTAGCTGATCATCTTCTGCTGTCCCGAGGATGAGTTAGGCCAAGTACTAGCAATTATGTCATTGGCTTCTTCACCCATCTCTTTTGCGACCCAAGTGACCTTCCATACTTCTTCTACGAAGTCTTCTACTTGACATGAAGACCGGATATACTCTCGCTTCTAGTTCTCTTTCTCCCATTTATTCTTATCGCAATCTTCAACTAACTGGTTCATGATGGCCTGTTTTTCTTCCAACTTCCCTCGCAAGAGTAGGTTTTCGTTCCTCAGTGCTTCCAGTTCAGAGTCTTTCGCATCTATCTCGACTCGGATCTTCTTTATCTTGCCTCTTTCCTCTTTAAGCTTTTTCCTCAAGATCCCTTTTAGTAGTGCAGCTAGGTCCATTTGATGGAGAATAGCTTCCCTTCGATTTTGCCTCCATTCTGGATACCTTTTTGAAGACACTAAGGTTCCAGGTTTTACTAGGTAAACTTTCTTCCATGCTACTGCCATTCCAGAAATGAGACGGTGGCATTGTGGATCCTCATAAGAGAACTCGAGCTCACATAGTCGATGTGTCATTGGTACAAATTGTTGGGACCCAAACTGCCTACGAACTAAGGCTGGAGCTTAGCTTGTTCCTCCCCATATTCCAAGAAGAGGAACCCATGGAAGCTTCCCACATCGATAGAATATTGGTTTTGCTGAGATAAATGGGGCCCTCCATGTAATCTGAGATTCTAGCAAGCTTTTAAGGAAATCCCTCCACTCTTCTTTGCTTCCTTTTTCTATCCAGACGCTGTCTATGAAAGCTTTGATTGAGATAAAATCTTGGAAGAAACGGCGACCAAATTCCCTCTTTAGGCATGGTAGATGACTCTTAATCCAGATGTGTAACAACAGCGCACAACCGATGAACCGTCATTCGTTACATTTACAAAAGTTGAGGGAGCGAATGGTTCAGCTAGAATAGCAGGAAGATGGCTCATGTGTTTTCTTTGCATCTGATCCAATAGCTTGATCACCCCCTTGTTAATGTGTGATAACACCCTCGGAAATATTACGAGCCCATAGATTGCCAATGCAAACACCTTCTTCTTTTGTGATTTCGATGTCAACGTCTCCATAAAGTGTTTGAGAGTGCTCCATACCATGCTCTTTCCACCCTTCTTAATAACTTGCTGCTTAAGATCCGTAATTTTTTTGTTCAGGAAATGAGATAGGCATCGTAGCACATCACTCCTTTGATCGGGAGAATATGCCTCAGTTGGGAAGTCAAGTGGAATGTTCAACAGAACACTGTACTCTTCGATAGTCAGAGTCAAGTCCATCTTGTTGATCGAAAAGCAACGATAATATGGATCCCAGAATGATATCATCGCTTGAAACAAAGCTTCGTCGATCTTGACGTCCAAAAGATAAGCAATGTGCCCGAATTCGCTATCGAAGATCTCTCTTTTAGCAGAGGACCAAGCCCTCCATATCTGTGATAACTCCTTCACGGAGTTCTGTTCCAGTCGAAAATGAACCTGGCTTTTCATCTCGATTTCACTTCTAGGTGAAAGGCAATGTCCATGTAGTAACTGTGACTCCTCAGAGAGGTTCATGGCTTCTAGCTGACCTTCTTCTATAGTAAATGCCCAAGTCTCGTTGTAATCAGTCGGAAGTAGGTCAAGAATGTCCATGGTAATGGAGGTTGCGCTAAATGCTTCCTATAGTGCTATGCATGCAAAGAGAACAACCACTTAGTAACATAGCAAAATAATATATGAGCTACTGTGAACATTATAGATAGAAAAAGTATACGTAACAAGGTACAAAGTGGTTAAATTGACAAAAGAGTTAGCAATAAACAAGCTGTGTTTTGTTATGGAAGTCCTAATGGATAGATTTATGGCCGCTATATGCGTAGGTGGTTTTTTTGAAAAAGAAGGTTATGGGTTGGTTCTCGAATCCCTTTTACTAAGTCCGATCAGACTAGAAAAGGCCCAATTCGTCACCCACGAGGGTTATGTGAGGAAGGATTAATTCGAGTCGTAGTTTTCATGGTCCCATAGGGTGACTACTGTCACACTCGGGCAATACTACTAACTACTACGGATTAGAGAAAGCGCAAAAACTATTGTCTCACGCGACTAGCCTAACCCGGGTATTTTGTAAAACTTGGTTGGAGTGAGCTTGGGTATTGAGCTCATTATGCATGCCGAGGTGTGTGCGTGTAATAATCTAAAAAAAAAATACTCAACACATCAAATCAGTATGTCAAGAAACAAACAAGAAAGAAAACGAACAAAAACTAAACCCTTTTTATGGCTAGACTCGTCCCCAGTAGAGTCGCCAAGCTGTAGCAACGTGACTTTTTATAGGAATCGCCACCAATCCGTTTACCTAGGTCGATTGGATACCTGTAATGGTCTGTGAGAGATTCTAAGATCGTGAGTCGGTTACGCTAAAATAACCCTATTAAAGCGCCCGAAAATTGGTACCATGGGGTTTAGTTTTTATCTTTTCCTAGCTATTTATTTCTTGATCTAACCTTTGGTTGAGAATAATTTTTAATGAATTTTATTTAATTTAATTCCAAACCATGAATCTTATCAGATCAGCCGAATATGGAATTTTAAACCTTGATACTTGATTTTTTTTAAATAAATTTAATAATAAGTTTAATATTTCCGAACCGTGAATTCTATCGAATCACCCGGATATAGAATTTAATGAAATTTAATTTTTATTAAATGTTTTAATTAATTTCTAATCCATATCATAAATTCTGCCAAATTATCCGAATATGGATTTTTTAATCTTGGTACTTAATTTTTATTTATTTTTATTTTTAATTTGATATTTTCCTAACCATGGATCCTATCGAATCACTTGGATATGAAATTTAATGAAAATTTTAATTTTTAACTTATTATTAAATATTTTAATTAATCCATATCATCAATTCTGCCGAATTATCCGAATATGGATTTTTTAATGATCTTAATATTATTTGCCTTTTTATTATTTATTTTTTTAAAATTTTATATATTTTTTTAAAAAAAGATTTTTTTTAAAAGTAATTATCTAATCCATAGATATAAAAATATACTTATTTAAAAAAATTGATGTTTTTATCTGGTGAATCGTCTAGTTTTGATTTTTCTATTATTTTTATTTTTTTGATAAAAGGAATAAAAAGGTTAACTTTTGTTATTTAAAGGAAATAAAAAAAAGTAAGTGTATTAATATTCCAATTAATGTTTAAAATGACAAAAAAAAAAAAATAAAGGACGAGGGGCTTTTATTGGTTGTAATGATAAAAAAAAATAAAAAAAAGGAATAAAAAAAAATTAAAAAAAAAAGAAGTAAGACGGGCTTTTGGCCAAACATAAAAAATGATAAATAAATAAAATAAGGTTAGTCATTCACATAAAGAAAAATAAATTGCAGAAAGTAAATAAAAAAAGGTAAATACAATACGTGAGGTGCTCAACCATCCACGTGAAAGTAGGAGATATAACCTTCCATAGAAAAATGTAACAAAAGAAAGTAAACAAGGTGGGGCGTTTAGCCATCCACATAAAGGTAGGAGGTATAACCTTCCCTAGAAAGATGTAAAAGAAAGTAAACAAGGTGGGGGGCTTTAGCCATCCACATAAAGGTAGGTGGTATAACCTTTCATAAAAAGATGTAAAAAGAAAGTAAACAAGGTGGGGCACTTAGCCATCCACATAAAGGTAGAAAGTATAACCTTCCATAGAAAAATGTAAAAAAAGAAAGTAAACAAGGTGGGGTATTTAGCCATCCACATAAAGGTAGGAGGTATAACCTTCCATAGAAAAAAATGTAAAAGGAAAGTAAACAAGGTGGGACATTTAGCCATCCACATAAAGGTAGGAGGTATAACCTTCCATAGAAAAATGTAAAAAGAAAGTAAACAAGGTGGGGCATTTAGCCATCCACATAAAGGTAGGAGGTATAACCTTCCATAAAATAAAATGTAAAAAGAAAGTAAACAAGGTGGGGCATTTAGTCATCCACATAAATGTAGGAGGTATAACCTTCCATAGAAAAATGTAAAAAGAAAGTAAACAAGGCGGGGCATTTAGCTATCCACATAAAGGTATGAGGTATAACCTTCCATAGAAAGATCTAAAAAGAAAGTAAACAAGGTGGGACATTTAGCAATCCACATAAAAGTAGGAGGTATAACCTTCCATAGAAAAATGTAAAAAAAGAAAGTAAACAAGGTGGGGCACATAAAGGTAAGAGGTATAACCTTCCATGAAAAAATAAATAACAAGAAAAAGAAGAAATAAAAAATAAAAACCAAAAGTTAGCTGTTAATGACTTATCTGCAAAAATAAGAAAAATTAGTGACTTATATAAATGAAATAGAAAAGTTGGGGGATTAGATAGGAGTTATACCGAGATTTTGAATTAACTTTTAATCGAGTTGTGGGTTCACGAACAGATTTTTGCCCCAATTTGATGTCGACCGGCGGCGGACGATTGATTGGCGACTAGTATTGGGCTTAGCAAGTAGCGCGACGATTATCTTTTTTTTCGCTTTTTACTAGAAGTTTAAGATTATCGTAATTCCTCTTCTATTTTTTTCTTATTGTTTTGAAAGATTTTTAAATAATTATCCAAACCATGGATCTTATCAGATCAGCTGGATATGGATTTAGACGTTCTTGAAATCTCGGGACTTTATTAAATCCACCAAGAATTTGAAAGGGACATCTTGTTTTAACCCGTGAGTCTTATCAGACCAATCGGATTTAAACAAATAATCGTTGTTTTTTTTTTTTGTAGATTTTTATCAAATTACCGAAAACGAACCTTTGAAGGTCTACTAAATATATTGTAATTTGCCTTAATTTAATCTCTTTCTAATCTCTAAGAATTTAAATTACCTAGCATAACAAATAATTCTCTTGTGTGTTATCAAATTTTAAAATACATTATGTAAATCAAAATAAAAATAAGATAAAACTATTCTAAGAAAATTTAAAAGGAAACAAAAGGGAAACAAAGAGATACAATAAAAATAAAGAAAAAAAATCCTAAATTACATCCTTATGTGAATTTAATGGTTAAGTCTAATGCATAGCTAAACAATCAAAGAAAGAAAGAAACAAAAGGAAAACAAAGTGAAGTAGAGGAGAATAGCTGCTGGACGGACGCGCAAAAGGGGACGGTGGAGGTGGTAGCGATTCTGCTTCTGCCAATTGCTTGATCCGTTCCAGATCTGTTTGCCCATATGCAAAGCATGTAGCTTTTGTTCTATTGAAAATGAGAGGAACAATTGGCTCCACTGTCTCAGAGTAAACCTCATCATTTGAAACATCTTCGTCCAACACAGCATCAAAAAAGAAATCATGTTTCTCAACATATTCTGTAAGATCAACCTTCAGTTTCCTTTCATGAACTGTGAGAGAATTGGAATTTGGTTCAATAGTGATGATGTCTTCTTCTTTCTTTGCAATCTCCTTTTTGTTCAAAGGCCTCTTGCGCACTACAACTTTGATCCTAGCAACACAGTTGGCCCGTTCTTTATCTACTGAGAAGCTTCTCAGAAGGCTGTTTTCAGGCAGAAAATGTTGTGCTCTATCTGCAAGCTTGTGGATATTCAGAAAAGATTCAGAATCATCAAGACTTTTAGCATGGTCAGGTTGATGAAGCGGACTCGGGACCTCGGGCAAAAGTTCAGTATCAAATGAATGGAGATCCAGTAAACCAGGACTGAACTCGCTGGGTGAAACGAGCTCGTCCTCATTCTTCATCAAATTAGACGACCTCGAGCATCCCGGAGGTGTGGTTGCGTCCGGATACCTCCGGCTCACTCTCGAATCTGGAACCCCTCCATACAACCCGAAATCCTGGGAGGCGGAGAAATTGGAGGATTGAAACCATTTCCCGTTAAACGAAGCGTCCAGTAAGTTGTCGGAGTATTGCCGATGATGGTGCGCAGCCATGCCGGATCTCGCCATCTATCTCCCAACCACGTTCATCGTATATCAGCAGTTGATATCCGTCTAGAGCGGCCGTACAGCTAGTAGAAAGTTGCGATTCCCGATCGAACAAAACCAGAAAGAGAAAGAAGAAAAGGATGGAGAGGCGAGAGCGTGAGTGAGGTTGAAGAGAACGAGGAGCAGGAGAGAGGTGATGGTGAAGGGCTTGGAACAGCGAAGAAGAGATGAGACCAAGGTTGAATGGCAAGGGACGGCGGAGGGCGGAGGAAGATGTCAGTGGCAAGGGAGGCAAGATTCGGCTGGAGGGAAAAAAAAAACGAGACCCCCGAGAGAGGGAGAAATCGAGCTGAGAGCCAGAGAGAAATCCAGCTCCCAGGGAGAGAGAAATCAGTCCGCCTTTTGCGGAGTTGCGAGCCAGGCTGGTGTTTTTTTTTTTTAATTTGCCTGTGTCTGTTTGAGTTTTTTTTAATTAATTTTTTTTAATTTTAATTTAATTAATTAATTAATTAAAACAAATTGTTGTTTACACACCAAAACACAGAATATAGATAGATATAGATATAGATATTAGGGTGAACTAACCCTATAAAACAAAATGCCCTCCTAAACTATTTAATTTAATTTTTTCTAAAATAATTTTTTTTAATTAATTAATTAATTAATAACAATTTTTTAAAATTTTCAGTTCATTTTTCTTTTCTTTTTTTTTTCGAATAAGAAAATAGAATAATATGTATGAATGAAAGAGGACCCGGGGGTGGAGACCCTTACAAAAGACAGACACACACAGCAGGAACTAAAGAATAGCTTTGCAAAATCTACAACTTCTACATCTTTACAAAAAAACTTCCTTGACAACCAAAATCTAAGGAAATCTAGGCATTGTAGCCTAGAAAGGGTAGTTGCCTTCCTTTACCCTTAAAAGCTTTCATGTTCCTTTCCCTGGAAATTAGCCAAAACACTGTAAAAGCGAGATTAAAGAGATGACCGTTCTGTCCCCTTTTTATTTCTAATCCCATGCCAAGCCAATAACACTTTTTGAATAAATCCTGCTTGCACTCAGGTAACACCGATTAGAGACTTTGCTGTATCCCACAAGTCTGTAGACCACTTATAGTAAAGCAGGAGATGGTAAATGGATTCAGCAGCTTTCTTACACAAGAAGCTTCTATTTGGTAGCACTTTCCCTTTCTTTTTTTTAGCAGTTTTCAACTGTGAGAATCCTTTCCCATGCAGCCTCCAAAGCGAAGAAAGCCACTTTGAGTGGTGCACCTAGATGAGACCCCTTCATGATGGTGATTGCTGAGGAGGTACTTGTGGTAAACTTTGACTTCAAGAGAACTTTTGTTTCCCACAAACCAGTGACATTTATCTAGGCTAGATGTCTGGAATAATTGTCTATAGAGTAAAGCAAAAAATGTCTCAAAGTTTTGAATCTCCCAATCATTCGCTTTCCTGGAAAAAGTAATATCTCAAACAACGTTACCCCTGTCTGAGCAAACACAATTAGCAACCATATTGTCCTTATTATAGGCAGCCAAAGGAAAAAAAAAATTCGTACTTTAAGAGGCATGGATCCGCACTGTACATAATGTCAAAGGGACACCCTTTCACCATTCTCCACTCTGAAACAGTAAGTGAAGAGAATTCTTCCCAGTTTTTGTGAATCCATCCCCAACAGCCTCTTCTATAACTTGATTTGGTTATATTGTTCGTCCAGCCTTTAGGTTCTACACTATATCTAGCTGCTATCAATTTCCTCCAGAAAGAGCACTCTTCCACCATTAATTTCCATAGCTATTAACGCTGAATTAACTGTCCCTAGATCATTGATACCCAGTCCCCCCTGTTGTAGAGGTTGTTCAGTTTTTATACGTGCTTGCCTACCTTAATGTCTGTTTCCGACAGCTGAGTGGAATTGTTCATTTTCTTTGGCATAATTCTGGCTGCTTTTGGTTTCACCATTTTCTTAAGATCACTTTCCAACTGCAATGACCTTTTGTCCTTATTACATTGAGCAGTTGTTTGTCTGCTTAAAACTTACACAGGGACAGCAGCAAATTTTCATGTTGTTTTTCACGTTCCTACAAATAATTGAAATATTCGAATTTGGACCTTTCTGTTTTTTTTTTTTCTGAAAAAGATGCACATACCCTTTTTCACGGGTGGAGAAGTGTCTGAAATGGATGAGTTCTCCTTTTAACTTTGAGTTGCTTCCAATGAGTGCCTAAGAAGAAGCATCTCTTCTAGGACATGATTACAATCTTCATACAACTTTGGTCTAAAGAAATCTTGGACACTTAAAGCATTAATAACTGCTCAATCAGTTCATAATTTTAGCTCCATGATTCGTTATACCTTTTTATGACTTGGTTGTTCAAATGTGCAATTGATCAGGCACCAGAGCAAATCACTTCTGATACAAAACAGATCAGGCTAGTTAAAGCATTACTGGATGCCCGTGATACTTGTGATATACAGAATCTTAGCAACAAAAGTCATCAAGCTGTTGGTGTGACTGAAATGATTTCGAAGATGACTGAGACACAGTTGTTTGCTTCAAAATTGCAAGCAAATCTTGGTTCTGCACATGATGCAGTTCCAGCCTCCAGGACGAGGCAAACCTAGAAATTGTCTTGAGGTCCTTGCTTTACTTTGTCTGTACATAATACCATTTGTTGATCTACAATGACATTTCTTTTTATTTTTGGATTCTAATTCATACATTTTTTATTCACTTATTTGACAGGAAGCAAATAATTTGTTAGATTTTGAGAAATTGGATGGGCCATCAACTTATCAAAGGATAATATTGTTAAAACCTTTCATCTTTTGGGTGCTCAAGTGTTATATCTATGGAACATTTTGTTTTTAAGTTTCACAGGTTGGAATTGTATTTTGACTTTTTTTCAAAAAAAAATTAATTCAGCATTGCGCTTCATCATGTCAGTCAGCATCGTATGATTGTTGATGATATCCTTCTGTTTCTTTTATATATATTGGTCATTATGAGCTGCCTTGCACCGAGTCCATACACCATATTGGGTAGAAGTAGCTTCTACAAGGGATAAGGAAAGGTTGATGGGTAAGGTTTAGTTTAATGCCATTAGATGATTAATTATCTGCGATTGCAAATCCTCTTTTGATTGATCGTTGAACTATCATAGCTTTTTGGATAGGGGAAGATGGCATAAACAAACAAAACCTGGATGACTGGATGGTATGCAGATGCTTATCCTGTCTGAACTTTTCTCTTTTTTTTTTTTGGGTCAAAATATTATTTTGATACTTCCTCTTGTGGAAAAACTTGAACCCTGTAATTGGAAGGGCTGTTCATATAGAGTTTCCTGAGTGAAGAATACTCTGGTCGGGAACATGAAAGGTCCCCAAGAACTTGCACATGCTGATTGGTTGTGAGATACTCTGAAAACTTTGAAAACCTCTTGCACAATTATTCAATGGTAAGCCATTTTGTGCAGTTGTTTATTTTTAAGCTTCAACATAGCCCTCGTTGCAACACCACATGGTTCTTCTCGAAGAAAAATAAAATATAATATATAGTACCTCCGTCCAATATTCTTTGTACCATTTGATTTTTTCATATAATTTGACTTGAATTTATTCATATTAGTATTTCTTAGAAAAATTTTTTTAAAAAAATTATTTAAAAATTATATGTTTTAATTTATCATTCTTATATAAAAGCTCTTTATTTATATACTAAAATGTTGAAAATAAAAAATCTTAAATTAATAGCTAAAAAGTAAATGGTGCGAAGAATATGGGAAAAATGGAGTATAAAAAAAGACTGTCTTTTCTATCACAGGCTCCTCCAGAGTTCCGAAGTCAATCTTTTGTTGGAAAAAGATTGATCCAGTCTGCGGACATATATGATTGTTCAAGTTTTCTCTTGCTTCACTTCTCTCGACAAGTAATCACACAAGTGTATGAAACCATCCTCGAACTCTCTCAAAACACAATTGGGGCACATTTACTGATTTACCAATATAAAACCATACTGTTACTTACATATAAAATCTCGGTGCGCACTTTGAGACTCACATAAATACCAAAATAGGGGTCAAGAGAATTAACTCTCTTCATCTTATGCAGTTGCTTGTCATCCAAGTTCTGTTAAAGCTCGAGAGGGCTACTGATTTGTTTGCATGTGCAAATAGGGTCATATAGTTTGCTGATCAAAGGTTCTGCTAGTTCATTTGAGTTTGCTCCCAATGATTTGTTATGTTACTAACTGATCCTTGCTAAATTTTTTGTGCAATGCTCACTTAGCTGATTCAGGGTGGTTTGGTAAAGGTACTTGTTCTGTTCATGGTGGTCTACATGCACCTACAGATCCGTTTTCTTCCTTGCTTCCACTGTAGAGCAAAACTCAGTGGCTTTGAACTGTCACCGTATCATATATGATCATACTGAAGTGTAAGGAAAAGCCATCATGAGGCACCATTTTGGTCCTAAGAAATAAGAACTCATGGGATTTAATCTGTGTCTGTCGGGAAATCTGCTTTTTATTCAAACTATCTCATGGGAAATTTTCATGAAGTAATTTTGGAGACACTGTTGATCTTTTAGGGTTTATATACTCTAGGAGACTTAACAGCTAACTATGAAGTTTTCTAGTTTCTAAAGCAAGTCTACCAACTGGTTTTATAGAGTTTTTGGCTGCCCTGCTGCTTACTTGGTGTTCTACTCTCCAAGTAACAATAAAGACAACGTGGCTGCAAAACAAATTTAATAGATCTTCTTGTTGCAAGCATGAGATGATAAATAGCTATAAATTCATAAACAAATACTAATCAGACTGAGGAAATTTAGATAGAGTAGAAACTGCTCTAGTTACATATGTAACATAAATTCAAATAACAAGTTGCCCTGCCAATGGGGTCAACCGGACCGACTCATATCAACTTCCCTATAATTCGCACATCTCTTCCAAAACCAATGTTGTACCCTAAATCAAGATTTTGGTCGAATCAATCAAGGAACAAATAGTTTGCATCAATATCTCAAGAGATTCAAATATCTCTACGACAACCTTGCAGCAATAGGACAACATGTGCCTAATGACAACAAAGTCATGGCACTGCTGAGAGGTCTCAGTAAAGAATATGATACAATTTCAATTCCATTACAAATTCCACCGATATTACTTTTTGCACAGGTAGTAATGATCTTACAAAGTCATGAAGAAAGGATGAAAGAGAGAGGGATTACTGAATTTAAACCAGAAGCTGCCTACATGTCTCAAAAGGAATAGCCACGGCGTGGTGAATCTCGTGCAGCCCAAGGTTCTCATTATTCTGAAACTCACAAGAGCGATGCCAATCATCGTAAAAACTATCTTAGAGGACGTGGTTACAATAACAACAGGAGAGGCCGTGGAAACTATGGACACACATCTTGAAGTCAGACCAGAACGATTGAAGTCTGCCAAATCTGCTCTAAACCTGGTCATTCGGCCCTCAAATGCTTTGAGAGGTACAATCATTCTTATCAGGCAGACACTGATTGGTATCCTGATTCAGGCGCTACCTCTCACATGACAAATAACTCAGGTATGCTTGAGAAATTGAAAAACTACAGAGGAAAAGATGAAGTTAGAGTGGGTAATGGCCAGACAATTCCTATAACACATATTGGTGATATCACTCTTAATTCTAATCCATCTTCCTTATATTTGAAAAATGTCTTGGTTGTCCCTGGAATAAAGAAAAATTTACTGTTGATTGGTCAACTCACTGATGATCTTTCTTGCTCTATTGAATTCTTCTCTATTGGTTGTTCTATCAAGGATCGTCAGACCGGGAAAACTCTAGCAACAGGGAGTAGACACAATGGAATTTACACTTTGGATCATGAGAAGTTGGCACCCTTCTCAAATAGATTCAGAACAGCAAGTGAGCAAGTTTGACACCAACGTCTTGGACATCCAAATGAAAGGATAGTAAAGTTTCTTCAACAGAATCACCTAATTTCATGTTCTTCAGCAAGTAATGGTCATTCTCTCTGTGTAAGCTGTCAAATGGCCAAAGCTTGTTGGTTACCTTTTATTAGTTCGGGTGAAAGATGGAAAACCTTTTATGAAGGTTCATTCGGATGTATGGGGACCGTCTCCTGTATTGTCTTTCAGTAACTTTAGATATTATGTTGTCTTCATTGATGATTGCACTCACTTCACCCGGTTCTATCTCATAAAGAAGAAATCTGATGTTTTTGAGTGCTTTGTTCACTTCTATAATTATGTCAAGTGTCAATTTGATGTTGGCATAAAGATCATTCAAACTGATGGAGGAAGAGAATTCGATCAAAATCAAAGATTTAAGGATTTTCTAGATCAAAATGGAATTGTTCATCAGCTATCATGTCCTAGCACACCAGAGCAAAATGGATTAGCCGAGAGAAAGCACAGAAATATACATGAATTGGGATTAGTCATGTTGCTTAATGCTAATCTTCCTAAACGGTGTTGGGTGGATTGCTTTAGTGCCGCTGTTTATTTGATAAATCGTTTGCCCACTCCAACTTTAAAGATGAAGTCTCCTTATGAGCCACTATTCCAAAAACAGCCAAATTATGCTATGCTCAGAATTATTGGTTGTCGCTGTTTTCCATATCTTGGAGAACATGCGAAAACAAAGTTGGATGCAAGATCAAGGCCATGTGTCTTCCTTGGACATAGCATAAAACACAAAGGATGCAGAAATTTGCTCCATTCGACAAATAGAATATATGTCTCCCGCCCATGTTGTGTTTGATGAGAATATCTTTCCATATGCTAATCCAAATTCTCTTCACATGCAGCAAGAAGTCACAGCTGCAACAACTTCTTTTGACACAAGTGATGAGTCTATCAGTCCTCCATTTTGTGACATTAATGCTTCCTATAACCTTGATTTAGGGTTAATTGGAAGCAATCTGATTCATTATGCTAGACTAGTCAATGGAGACTCTGTCACCCTCAACAGATTTGGTGAAAATAGCACAGCAGAAGACACTTCAGGAATCAATGGCTTAACAGAATTTTAACAGTCTGCAGCAGAATCTTAGCAATTTGTAGGGTCAGATTCTGTATCATTACGGCCACCAATAATCCATCAGTACCAGAGACAACAGAAATCCACCAAACCAGCACCTGATCAGCAACATTCTGGTCATTTGACATCTAGTGCTGATGAAATTCAAAGAACAAACAGCAATAAGGATGACCAGGTAAGGGCTGCTATAAACACAATAGATAAGGAGTTGACGATTCCAATCATGGAATCAAGTCTCCCTTCCATGGCAAGTTCAGCTGAGCCACCTTTGCCCCTCAATACCACGAAATTAATAGCTTCAGATTCAAGACAAATGGTTACACGCTTCATGTCAGGAATTAGAAAAGTCAATCCAAAGTATGCAAATCTGTGAAAAGCTGAGGACAAAACTGAATTGGGTGAAGCAATTTTCATTGAATTCTAACCATGTATATATACACGGTAATGACCAGTACAAGATCCTACAATTAAGTCATTAGCTGACTTTAAAATATCTACATAAGGAAACTGTGTATGTACAATATGTTTCTTCCATAACTAAAAGGTTTGACTGATTATTTTTTTTACACTCCCCCTCAAGTTGGAGAGTGGATATCCTGCACTCCCAACTTGCAAGTCATAGGAATGAAAGTCTCTTTACCCAAAGCTTTAGTCAAAACGTCTGCCATCTGATGTGTTGAACTTACAAATCTTGTAGCAATTGAACCCTCCTGAATTTTATCCCTTATATAGTGACAATCCATTTCTATATGTCTTGTTCGCTCATGGAAGACAGGATTTGCAGCAATGTGTAGCGCTACCTTATTGTCACAGTACAACAAGGCTGGTTCATGATGCATTATGTCCAAATCTCCAAGGAAGTGTCATAACCAAGTCAATTCACAACAAGTATGTCTAATATAGCAGCCAAAGCAAGTAAGCAACGTACTGTGATTATCTTGGCAGTGGGTGAAAAAGTGTCATGGTGGTCAATACCTTCAAGCTGAGTGAAGCCCTTAGAGACCAAGCGGGCTTTATAACGCTCGATAGAGCCATCTGAACGATGCTTGACTTTGTAAACCCATCGACAGCCAATCGGTGTTTTGCCAGCCGGAAGTCAAGTGAGAGACCAGGTGCCATTAGCTTGGAGAGCCTGTAATTCGGATTGCATTGCTGCCTGCCATTCAGGATAAGCAGCAGCTTCTGAATAAGATCGAGGTTCTGTGACAGTACTGATGTGAGCAACAAAGGTTCTATATGTAGGCTTATATCTGTGATAGGAGACATAATTGGCTACTGGGTAAAGTGTAGCTTTTGTCGAACCTGGAGTTAAGGAAGACGATTGGTCGGAGTAAACATGCGAGCAGACATAATCATTGTACTTGATTGGCGGGGCGGTGTGGCGGATTGAGCGATGGAGTGGAGCAGTAGGTTCAGTGGGTCTTTGTGGCATTTGCGGTGAAGAAGGCTGTGTCTCGACAGGGGGTTCTGGCAGAGTTGGTGATGGGGATGCCTGAGTTGGGGTGGTCGACTGTGGTGAAGGTTGAATTTAAGAGTTGATGGGGATGGAGGGAGGCTTAGGGCGTCGGCCATATATGCGAAGGACTGGTGGTGGAGCCGGTGGTGATGGTGGAGAAGGTGGGTTAGAAGGCGAATGGTCATTATCCGACATGTAATGAGAAGGAAAGTCGGAAAAGAAGTCAGGAGAAGGATTTGGGCTTGAAATATGGGCCGGGGAAAAGAGAGGAAGGCTGGGGGTGCGAGTGAAGGGTTGAGCTGGGCAAAGAAGAGGCATAGGGAAAAATATTTTCATGAAATTTGACGTCTTGACTGGTGCAAATTTTTTTCGTTGATACATCAAATAGTTTATAGCCTTTTTGCCCTATGGGATAACCGATAAAAATTGATTGTATGGCACGGGAGTCAAATTTATGTGATTTGTGAACATTAGTGGCATATGCTAAACAGCCGAAAGTGCGAAGATGAGAGTAAGATGGAGGTTTTGAATAAAGCAATTTATATGGAGTTTTGAAGGAAATAACCAGTGAAGGTAGTCGGTTGATGATATGGACTGCAATGAGCGCACACTCCCCCCAAAACTGAGTAAGGAGTTGGGCATGAAATTTCAAGACCCGACCAACTTGCAAAATATGGCGATGTTTTCGTTCCACAACCCCATTTTGTTGGGGCGTGTAAACACAAGAATGCTAAAAGATAACACCATTGTCTTCAAAAAAAGAACGAAGTGAAAGAAATTCTCCACCATTGTTACTTCGAAAAGTTTTGATACGAGACTCAAATTGTGTGAAAACATAACTAAAAAAACGTTTAAGAAGGGTTTGTGCCTCATCTTTCTGTCGCATAAAAAAGATCCATGTAAAACGTGTATAATCATCGACAATAGTGAGAAAGTAATGACAACCAGAAGGAGAAGGGTGTCGGTAATGCCCTCAAATATCACAATGAATAAGTTCAAATGGTTTTGTAGATGAAATAACACTAGTACTAAAAGGTAAACGACTCTGCTTGGCCAAAGGACAAATAGGACAAGCATTATTAGTTTGAACAGAAAAATTTAAGAAATTCTTCTTAGCAATAAAACTTAAACAAGAAGGTCATACATGGCTGAGACGACCGTGCCAGAGATCGGTGGAAGAGGTGGTGAGGTTACAGGCTGGTCGGTTTGTGGATGAGGAAAGGTTGGTTAAAGATCTTTTTGTCGCTAGTGCCCCCAGATACTATAGTCCATCCTGTTGTTTACCCAAACCAATCGTCCTCTTCGTATCCAGATCCTGCAAAAGACACCAATGAAGATAAAATGTCACTGAGCAGCTCAGTCCTCTTGTCAATCGACTAACAGACGACAAATCAACTTTGAATGTAGGAATAGATAACACATCACGTAGATATTAGACGAAATTCAGAGGCAAAGTCCCTGTGGCCATAATATTTGCCTTTTCTCCACTAGTCAGTGATACAGGCGGCAATGAATAATTTTTAGCCTTTTGTAACAAGTCAGATGATGAAGTAATGTGATCTGTTGCTCCGTTGTCAATGATCCAATTACGGGAAGTGATTTTAGACAAACCTGGCTTTGTTACGACATTTGCTTTGGAACAAGTACCCTCCTCTTTGTTAATAAGTGACAGCAGTTGTTTGAGTTGATCCTCTGTCAATGAAATTGAAGGTCTATCCTCTAACACGTTATTGACAGCCTTATTATTGCCATTGTAACGTCTTGGGCCTGAATTGTTCCTTGCTTTTTGGTGGCCCTCTGGGTACCCACGTAGTTCGTAGCAGGTCTGTTCCCAATGGCCGAACTGATCACAATGTGTGCAGTGAAGCCTCTTTCTTTCTGAGTCGAAACGACGCTGATTAGGATCAAACTGTTGTTCTCCTTTGTAGCCGCGATCGCCTCCATTATATTTGTGATCTGTGCCAGACTCTTGAGATCCATATGATCGATCAAATCGCTCCCCTTTTCCTGTATCTCCCGAGGAGGCAGACTTGTTCCTGCCAGATTGAACAGCCATGGCAGTGCTGCTGCTGAAATCTGTCGCTGCCGATGTTGAACTAATTACACGCTGTTTTTCTTCCTAAGACAGAGTTGAATATGCCTGTCGAACTATAGGATTCATTTAATCCCATTAGGAACTGCATCAATTTCTGTTCATCCTGTTGTGTTCCTTGCATCGCATCTGTATAGGAACCTAATTCATCCCAAAGCCCTTTGAGCTTTGTGTAGTACAACATTTATCCTTCTTATTTTTAAAATTTAAAATCTACCATATACTTCTTTTATATTTTCAGATTGTAATTTTAATTTAAATTATCTGTTAGGTATATTTTAGTAATTTTTAAGTTATTTGATGTATTTCAACAGTTAAGTAACATTTAAAAATATTACTTTATATTTACATAGAGGAAAAGATAATAAATTTAAAACGCAGAGATTGGCAATTGTTTTTGACGAAGGTAAGCAATGTCTCGTCTGATTTTAAAGATGCGAGAGGCATTGCCTTGAGAGAAACGCTCGCGAAGGTCCTCCCAAACTTCTTGAGTAGTGGAGTAATAGATTATTGTATCTGAGATTTCTGGACTAAGAGTGTTGACAATCCAGGAATGAACCAGGTCATTGCAGCGCTTCCAAGGTGCGAATTTGATTGCATTAGAATCCATTGGGGGGGGGGGGGGGGATTGAGCCATCGATGATGGGGGGGGGGGGGTTGATTGAGCCATCGATGAATCCCATCTTGTTTTTGGTGTTCAAGGCAAGGACCATAGCTCTGCACCAGGCTGAGTAGTTGTCTCCATTAAGAATTTTTGGTGCGTAAAACAAGGCCCGAGTGATCAGAGTGATGAGTAAAATAAGGATCAAAGATGTCTGATGGAGGAACGGAGGACTCGGCGCTCTTTCCCGTATCATGTTTTGAAGTAGCCATGGTGGTCGAGAGATGAGAGAGATAGAGAGTGAGAGCTGCACGAGAAGATAAAGTGCAGCTAGGGTGGAGTCAGGACCTCAATCCTGCTCTGATACCATGAAAAGCTGAGGACAAAACTGAATTGGGTGAAGCAATTTTCATTGAATTGTAACCATGTTTATATATATACAGTAATGACCAGTACAAGATCCTACAATTGAGTCATTAGCTGACTGTAAAATATCTACATAAGGAAATTGTGTATGTACAATATATTTCTTCCATAACTAAAAGGTTTGACTGTTTATTTTCTTTACAATCTGCACTTTAAACCCACTTTCATTCCAGCTGAGCCACGTTCAACAAAAGGGGCCTTGAAGCATCCTGGTTGGTCCAAAGCAATTGAAAATGAGATTGAAGCTTTACAGAAAAATCACATGGGATCTTGTTTCAAGAAAGCCATACATGAATGTTCTTGGTTGTAATACAAAATAAAACTGAGAGCAGATGGCTCCCTAGAACGTTTGAAGGCACGACTAGCTGCAAAAGGATTTCACCAAGTTGAAGGTGTTGATTTTACTGAAACCTTTTCTCCTGTGGTTAAACCAGGTACAATTCACACAGTTCTTACACTTGCTAGAATGAAATCTTGGCCAGTTCGCCAGCTAGATGTAAGTAATGCCTTCTTACATGGTTACTTATCGGAAAAGGTTTACATGGAACAACCGCCGGGATTTGAAGATTCTAGTCACCCTAGTTATGTTTGTAGACTGAAAAAGGCTCTATATGGGCTCAAACAAACGCCTCGAGCTTGGTTTGCACAACTAAGTGATTACCTTCTGCAACTTGGTTTTCAAATGCTGCTGATCCTTCTCTATTTGTGTGGGGCACTCCTCGTGGCAAACTAATTTTGCTCATTTATGTTGATGACATGCTGCTTACCGGAGATAATCAGAATTTGCTCACATGGTTTGTGGAACAACTCAGCCATACTTTTGCTATTAAAGATCTAGGTGCTCTTCATTTTTTTCTTGGCATTGAGGTTCATCAGTATCCAGATGGGATTTTCTTGAATCAGGCTAAATATGCGTGAGATATTCTTAAGCGTGCTGAAATGCTCCGTGCTAAGCCCATCGCTACCCCCATGGCTGTCAAGGATCGCAAAGTTTCCTCTGATGATCAACCATATCCAGACCACATGCATTATAGGAGTATCGTAGGTGCCTTGCAATATCTAACACTCACCAGACCTGATCTCTCCTATTCAGTGAACTTTGCTTGTCAGTTTATGCATGCTCCCACAATGGGACATTTTCGACTTGTCAAGCGTATTTTGAGATACCTAGCAGGCACTACGACTTATGGAATTCACATTCTACGATGCAGCTTTCTTGATCTCTATGCATTCTCTGATTCTGATTGGGGTGGTTTCTCTTTTTCCAGAAGGTCCACCTCTAGATTTTGTGAATTTCTTGGCAACAATTGCTTGACTTGGAGTGCCAAGAAACAACCATCTGTTGCTCTCTCCAGCTCTGAAGCAGAGTATCGCGCTATGGCCACTGTAGCTACTGGACTTACATGGCTTTGTTCTCTTCTTCAAGATCTTGGTATTCGCCTATCTCAGTAACCAGCAATTTTCTGTGACAAGCTCAGTGCCATTTATATGTGTTCCAACCCAGTTTTTCATGCTTGTTCAAAGCACATTGAGATTCACTATCACTTTGTGCGTGAGAAGGTCCAACGTGGTGACATCCATGTGCGATTTTCCTTCAGGATCACAACTCGCTAACTGTCTAATAAAACCAGTTGCTTGTGATTCATTCTACTCATTACGATCCAAACTTGGACTAGGGCACGCCAAGTTTGAAGTGGTATTGAAGCAAGAAAGGAAAGAATCAATGGGTCAAGGAATGCTAATTTTCCTGAGGCCTTGTAAATAGAAGAGATTTGATTTCTTCAGTTGCCTTGTACATATAGCAAAGATGTAATATATATACGTGATAGCAGGGCTTCTTAATGCGTGAAGCCCTACCTTTCTCCAAAAAGTCTCTAAAATCCTCATTACTGTTGTTTTCAAATATTCCCTTCAAAGGAAACAGTCCTCCTCTTTGTTGAACTTTAGATGCAAATTGGGTGCAATATATATATTGAATGAATATATAATTCTTAGTATCAATAAGAAACAATGTTCCCTACATCGAATGGATAATAACATTTTCCATGTTAATATGAACATGCTTAAATAGATTACAAGTGTTATTTTCTTTGTGGATTCAAAATTTACTGCAGTAGGAGATTAAGAACAAAACTTCATACATAAAGACAAAAGGGGAACAAAATTACAACCTCATAACCAGTGGTCCCAATCATTTGACTTGATGCATTTTCTTCCTGCAAGTAATACAAAAAGAAACAATAAACAGATTAGAAGTGTTAATCCTGAAATCCACCAAAAAGAATTACAAATTTCTACTTAGAAGAAAACTTTAAACAAATAAAAATGATAGTGTCAGTACATAAGCCCTTTATCACTTTTTGCTAGAGGTATGCACTATTTGACCGAAATCGAAAAAATCGAATAACTGAATTAATTTGGTTAAACCCGAGTTTTTTAAAATTGGTTTTGGTTCAGTTTTGGTTGGAGAAGTCAGCTAATTCGGTAACCGAATTAACCTTTTTTTTTTTTGGGCTTCTACTACTTCCCATAGTCTATCCCTCCTTGTTCAGGCCGAAAATATGGCCCAAGTGACCAAGTCCAACCCAACTCTTTGTGAAGTACTTTATATTTTGTTGAACTATTATGTTGAATTTCTTAGCTAGTGCATTTTTAATGGAAGGGCTTCACGTATTTCGGTTATTTTTGGTCCAAAACCGAACTGAAGAAAAAAAAATGATTTAGTTTTGATCAGTTTTCATTCCATTTTCAATTAATTCAATTTTTAATAGTCAAAAACTGAAAATAGACTTAACCAACTAATTCGGTTCGGTTCAAACCGAAAATGACTAAATGATCAAGTCTACTTTTTGCTATACAACTACAAGTAAAAGGAGTTCCATTAGCATTTCTACTAATCATAATGTCAATGGACAGCTTTGTTGTCCAGTTGTCCAAATCCTCTTTCCTTATTTTTTTAGACAGCTTTGCTGTCCAGTTGTACAAATCTTCTTTCCTTGTTTCTTTAGCCCTAAATTGTTTCTTTTATTTTTTTTCCATTTATTATTCTGTATAGTTAGAATGCATTTTGACCAAGATTTTAGTTTACATGTACAAAGCTAGAATCATGCAGAGACTCATTTACTTTCCATAGATAGGATTCTTGCAAAGTCCATATAATATACACCGAATACAAGACCATTCATTCAGTCATTCATGCAAATTTTGTCATGGTATCAGAGCCATCAACTAAAAACTCAAGTACTCTTTGGGTCTATATATTATTTTTTTTCTTTCTTCTCTCTCAACTTTGGTATCTCAATGAAGTTTCAACAAGCTTTTTTTCCCAGTGGCTTCTGTGCTAGTTCTAACATAAACCTTATTTGTCTCGATGATCTCCTATTGTTTTCTTGGTGTCTTCAACATCATCCCAATCTTTCGGTACAAGATCCTTCTCTAGTCATTTGTTGCAGCTCTTTTAGTGGTTCTTTCTAGTCTCTATCAGCATCTCTATAGCTATTTATGATGGATTCAACACCTGTGTGTCAAGTTTACAGGAAAAATTACTCTACTTGGGCTTTTTAATTTGAGTTTTTCCTCAAAGGAAAATATCTTTGAGGTCATATTGATGGCACGGATTGTGCACTTACCAAAGATCTAGAGTCTTTTCCTTCATGGGCTATGCTTGATGCTCAGATTATATCTTGGCTCCTTGGCTCTGTCGAGCCATATATTGTCACCAACTTGAGGCCTTATCATACTGAAAAAGCCATATTGGCGTACTTAAAAAAGGTTTATCATCAAGATAATGCTGCTCGTCATTTTTAGTTAGAGCATGTGATTGCCACGTTTCAACATAAGATTCTTTCCATCCAAGACTACTATTCAAGTTTTCTAGCACTTTGGAATGAATTTGCTAATATGGTTACTGTAGGTGTTCCTGTTTCCATACTTTCTGTTGTTCAGAACTTTCATGAGACTAGTTGTCGTGATCAGTTTCTTATGAAACTACATCCTGAATTTGAATTTGTTCATTCCTTCTTGCTAAATCAATCTCCTGTTCCTTTTCTTGATGTCTATCTTGGTGAGTTACTCCATGAAGAACAATGTCTTAATACTCAAGCCACTTTAGAGCGGTCCTATGGTAGTTCAAGATCAGCCACTGTGGCTTATGCTGCCCAAAGACGTGGACCACCTGTGCACTCTAAAAACTTGCAATGTTTCTGCTACAAGGAATATGGGCATATTGCTATGAGTTGTCCTCAGAAATATTGCACTTATGTAAGAAGAAGGTCACATTATCAAACAATGTCGCATCAGCCCCTAGAATCATCAAGCCGTGGCATTTCAGACTTATGTTACTATACCCTATGCTGATTTTGGCTCTCTTTACACTGTTTCCTTAATTCTTGCTTCTTCTCTAACGAATTACTGTACACCTGAAATGGTGCAACAAATGCTAGTTTCAACATTATCAGCTATGGGATTCCAAGGAAAAACCTCTACTAAACTCTAGTTTATGGACTCGGGTGCCTCAAATCACATGACAAATACTCCTACTGCCCTATATCATATTCGTACTTACGCTAGTAAATTTGCTATTCAGATTGCCAATGGTGGTTCTTTGCCAATAGTTGTTGTGGGAGATACCTCTTCTAAGTTCACTAATGTGTTTCTTGCTTCTCAGCCTTCCACTAATCTTATTTCTATGAGTCAGTTGGTTTATAACAATTATGTTGTTAATTTTTCTAGGCTGGTTGTGTTGTGCAAGATCAGATAATGGGGGAATCGATCTCAAAGAGACCTAAAGTGGGGCACTTGTTTTCATCATTTTTACTTGTTCTAAATTTTCCTTCAGTTTCTTCTATTAAGTCATTTGCATGTAATAACACTTCAGAGCTTAGTATGGTATGGCATCGTCATCTAGGCCATCCCAATACTCAAATATTATCTCATGTATTAAACTCTGGTTTACTTGGTCATAAAAATCATTCTTCTTTATTTTTTGAGTGTACATCTTTCAAACTTGATAAAAGCAAAAACTCTTCTATTCCCTTTGCATGCTAGCAAAGCATATCATTGCTTTGATCTTATCTATAGTAATTTTTAGGGACCTTCCTCGATTATTTCACATGAAAAATTTAAATACTATATGACTTTCATTGATGGTCCTAGTAGATTTACTTGGGTGAACTTTCTTCACTTTAAATATGAGGTTTTTTGTATTTCTATTGAATTTTTTACGTATGTCGAGACTCAATTTTCTACCTCTATTAAGGCATTATGCACAGATTCTGGTGGTGAATATTTGTCTACTGAGTTTCATCAATGTTCATGTCCCTTTACTCCTCAATAAAATAGAGTCACTGAATGCAAAAATCATCATCTCCTAGATGTGGTGTGTACTTTTTTCGTAGAATCTTTTGTTCCATCCATGTTTTAGGCAGAGGCTCTGAAACCTACTACTTACTTGATTAATTGTTTGCCTACTTAAGTCCTACATATGGAGTCTTCCAACTTCTATCTATTTGTTAAGCAACCAAGTTACGATTACCTTCATACCTTTGGTTGTGTGTATTTTGTTCATTTACCGTCACATGAACGACACAAATTATTGGCTTAATCTGTTCGATGTGCTTTCTTGGGATATAATATATGCAAAAAAAGGTTTGTTTGTTATGATCCTATATTACATCATACACACTTTTCTTGAAATGTTATTTTCTTTGAAGATCAACATTTCTTTCCTGTGCTCTCATTGTCCTCTTCTCCCATTATGGTTTTTCCCTCATTTAAGCCACATATCTTAGCTCTTCCTTTAGTCAATTCTCATTTTAAACTAGGTATTATGTATACAAGATGCTCCCACCCATAGTCTTTTCCAATGGCTCCCTTGATATCTGATCCTACCACACTCTAAAGCCTTTAGTACATTGCTCTTCTCAAGTGCCTGTACCCCTAAATAGGTATGGGTTTCTCAATTCCAAGTTTAGAAATTCCATTTTGGCTCTTACTGCTATATTGTCAAATTTTGATATTTTCACATGCTACTCACAAGCTACCAGGAATGAATGTTGGAGGCAAGCTATGCAAGAAGAAATTGCTATTCTAGAGGCCAATCACACTTGGGACATTGAGCCATGTCCTCCTATTGTTATACCTCTCGGCTGCAAATGGATTTACTCAGTCAAGGTTTAACCTAATGGAAGTTTGGATCGTTACAAAGTTTGACTTGTTACACTTAGGAATAATCAAGAATATGGTGTCAATTATGAAGAGACTTTTATTCCAGTGGCCAAAATAACTACTGTCCATACGATTCTAGCTCTTACTGCTTCCAATGATTAGTTGCTACATCAAATGAAAGTCAAATATGCTTTTCTTCATGGAGATCTTAAAGAGTGTATATATGAAACTGCCTCAAAGATTGTTTTCCTCCCTAACTTCACATGTGTGTAAGCTTGGTCTTTCTCTTTATGGTCTCAAACAACCCCTAAGGGCTTGCTTTGATAAATTCTACACCACCTTATTAAAATTCTCATTCAAATAAAGCAAGTATGATACTTCCTTGTTTCTTTGGAAATCAGATGTAGGAATTGTTGTTCTTTTGGTTTATATTGATGAAATTGTGATCACTGGTTCCAATTTTGCCTTACTTGACCAGCTCAAGACTTATCTCTCATAATCTTTTCATATGAAAGATCTTGGGCCTTTCACCTATTTTCTTGGTCTTGCGGTGCATTTTAGTTCCTCTGGTATTTCTTTCACTCAACATAAGTATGCTAGTGACTTGGTAGCTACAACTGGTTTACAATAAGCTATTTCTGTTGATACTCCCATGGAATTAAATGTCAAGCTCTGTAAAGAGAAGGATGACTTACTTGCTAGTCCCAATTTGTATCGAAAGGTGGTGGGTAGTCTCGTTTATCTCACCATTACTAGACTAGATATTTCTTTTGTTGTACAACAAGTCAGTCAATTTCTCCAAAGTCCCCGCCATCTCCATATGGCTGCTGGTTATAGGATTATCTGCTATGTCTAAAACAGCTTTGCCTGTGGCTTATTCTTTCCTACAAACAATTTTACTCACCATTTTGCATACAATGATGCGGACTAAGCTGGCTGTGCCAATACTCAGCAATCTATCATTGGCTTGTGTGTGTTCTTAGGTGATGCATTGATTTCCTGGAAGAGTAAAAAGCAAAATTGAGTCTCTAAGTCATCTACAGAATTTAAGTACTAGATGATGTCACTTGCTCATTCTGAAATCATTTGGCTTTAAGGCTTGCTCCCTAAGCTAGATTTATCTAAAATTGATCCTACACCTTTATATGCAGATAATACAAATGCTATTCAGATCACAGCCAATCCTGTCTATCATGAACGCACAGAGCATATTAAAGTGGATTGTCACTCTATTCGTAAATCTTTTGAAGCTCGTGTTATCACTCTTCCACATGTTTCCACTGAACTACAAATTGCTGAGATCTTAACCAAGGCTCTCACTCATCATCGACACTATTTCCTAAGTAGATTGATGCTTGTTAATCAACCTGCATTAATTTGATAGGGGTTGTCAACAGATAACTTTGTTATCCAGCTGTCCAAATCTTCTTTCCTTGTTTTTTTAGCTTTAAATTGTTTTCTTTATTTTTTTTCATTTATTATTCCGTGCAGTTAGAATGCATTATGACCAAGATTATAATTTACATGTATATGGAAAAATCATGCGGAGACTCATTTACTTTCCATGTATAGCATTCTTGCAAAGTCTATTTCTTCTTACCCTATTTAAAAGTATTCTATAATGCCTCAAAATCCTTTTAGAAAAGGCTTACAATGAAGATAGTCTTACCAGATGAGGATTAGAACTTTCTACAGCCTCAATTTCTTGCTCAAGTGGATTAGAACTTTCCACAACCTCAATTTCTTGCTCAGGTGGATTATAACTTTCCACATCCTCAATTTCTTGCTCAAGATTTTGCTCGTTAACGGAACCTACAACAAATGGTTGCTCAAATTTACTTAAGTGCTCTCAGTGTTGAAGCTTTGTGGCAGAATTGGAGTTAAAATAGCTTAGTGATCATTTCAAGATTTTACTCATTAGAGTTATCTAAATATTACCTTGTAAGTCTTTAGTATGCAAATGCTCTTGTGGAGTTGTGGTTTATGCTGCTTTTTTTTTTTTCAAGGTTCATCATTTTCAAAGAAGATCTGACAAAGAAAAGAAAAATGAAATTAGGAGTACATTGGAAAGGATTGTATTTGGAAGATGCAAGGGAAAACCTAGCAGCTTTATCAGGAAATGCAAGTCTATGAGGTTTTCCAATACCTCAACTCATCCATGGCTACTCAAGTAAGGGTAAATGGGCCCAAGACAGCAAAAAGGAACTCTGGCTATCTTAGTGGCATAAACTAGGAGCAAAGGTCCTCCATTTGAAAAGAAAATAAACCTTTTAAACTGAAAAAAAAAACAAAAAAGAAAAAATGTCATTTTAAATAGCATTTAGGCCAAAATCCCATCAACATGATAAACCATGAACAAACTGAACATCGAGCCTATATGGCTACAAGCCATGTATTTCAAAAACTTTTGAATATTTGTCCAATCATTTCCAGTTGTCATTCCATACCCCTTTCTAGGCTCTCATAAAGATGTTCACCATTCTTACTTCATCAACTTCCTTTGTTGATGTACTAGTTTATAAACTAGCAAAACAGGAGATCCTTGACCACCAAACCCTGTTGTAGATTCAGAGTAACCTCTTCATTGCCTTTTATGGAGAAATCAGGGGAAGGGCCCATTGCAATCCAATACTCTATCCAAGAAGAACCTAGAATACTATACAAATTAAAAGAAATTCACAAAAAGCAAAATGATTGCTAGACATCGATTTCTAGACAAGAATCCTAGAATTATGGCAGATCAAGAATGAGAAAAAGCAAGAAATAGAGGATAAATAGTAAAACAAGCCATGATGAACTAAAATATGTCTCACTAGTCCAATTTGCTGGAACTAAAATCAAGATCCAAAAGGCGTCTGAAGCCAGGCAAACATTGCATCCTCCAACTGAAATATGTTCGATGCCCATTCTCCTCAGTAGTCAGAATCTCATACATGTCCTCCTCCACTGCTATAACTAGAACCACATGCCACTCTTCCATTGCTAGAACCCCAGATGCCTCCTTATTTGCCCCAAAATCTCAAGTGCTTCCTCTTTAACCGCTAGAGCCTCAGCCCCCTCTTCCACTACCGAAACCTCAAACTCCTCTTCTTCCACCGTCGGAATCTTAGACTCCTCCTCCAATATTGGAACCTCAAGCTCTTCCTTCTCCTCCTCAATTACTAGAACCCCAAATGCCTCCTCCTCCACCCTCGAAATCTCTGGCCCCTCCTATGCTGCCAAAATCTCAAGCCCTTCCTTTACTGCTAAAACCTCAAATGGAACCTTAAACCCCTCATTCACAATTGGAATGGTAGACACCTTCTCCTAGTTTGGCGCTATTATTCAATATTTGAAAACAGAACATCTCCCATTAAAGTACGAGAAAAATTAATACTTCTCCTTCTCATAAAAAATGTCCATTTTGATAATACATGTAAATTAAAACTTATCTACTTTTTTACTTCATTCTTTTAATATAAAACTATTAGTTTATTTATTTTTATATAAAGTATATGTACTTATCTAAAAAAAGTTACCAACATTGATCCTTTTTAATGGGCTCTATATACTTTTACTCTTTAATTTTCTTAATTTCTCTCCTTTTAATGATTGATATATATATATATGTATATATATATATAATAATAATAATAATAAAGTTCTCTTATTTAGAAAGATAAGAAGAGGACAACTATTTTAAAACTATCAAAAAAGGAATATGGGCCAAATATTGTAACACAGAGGGAGTAATTCAAATTGTTCCATTAAATTAATATTGTATAAAGTGAGTATATATATTTTTTCCTACCAAACTTGCTATTTTTTAATATAAAACTCACTATTTAACCTGTGCATAAAAGTACCAAATATATAACAAATTAACCTGTGCATCACATGGCAAAAAAAAACTAGTTTATCTAATTCACTAACAAGTTTATATAAAGTAAATATACCTGCTCCACATTATTAAAAGCTTTATTTTTTTCATTTTTGTACAAAAATAGGAATATATCTTCTCTAGAATTATATTCCTTAGATACATACCAGGTTATTTTTTACCCACACTCTGGGCCGGGTATTTTTTTTTTTTTTGTTATAAATATATCATTAAAATGAATGTTAGTAATAAATAACTAAAAAATTCTCAACTATAAATTTATATTAATTAATTAAAATTTTAATTTATTCTAATTTTGAGTTAGGCTTTCTTTATATTATGTTCTTATCATTTAAATGATTAGTTATAATCAAAATGATTAGTTATACATAACACATGTATATGCATCAAAATGATGAATATTTTTTGTGTCACTAAAGATTAATTCATAAAAAAATTTCTCCTTTAATCAATTCAAATTCCAATGTTTAATATCGATGATAAATTTATTTTAAAAAAATTTATTTTAATTTTAGCAATTATGCACCAAATTACTTTATTAAACCCTAGAGCTTTTGAATTAAATAACTCATGCTGCAAAACTTAATTAATAAAGATTAAAAGAAAATAAAATAAAATTGGCCAAAAACGTTTATGAACTAATAGGTGTAATGGAAAAGCCTTAGGTGTTAAAAGTTTAACAATTGATAGTGACCAATATTTTACTCTAGAAGCTAGTACAAAAAACAAGAACAACAAAAGTTTGAGACCTTGTACCCATCTTCCTATGCCATTGGAATGTCATACCCTCCTCTTCCTTCGCTACTGGAACCTCATGCCTCTCCCCCTCCGCTACTGAAACCTTAGGCACCTTAGATGCCTCCTCTTCTACCTCCCAAACCTTAGGCTCCTCCTCATCCGGTACAAGAAATTCAGACATCTCCTTATTTACTGCCAGAATCTTAGGCCCCTGCTTGTCATTTTGTATAAACTATGGATGCAACCCAATCGAACTTGCTACTAAGATGGTTAGTGCCACTACCACAATTGCTATAACAATTTCTTTAGGATACAGTGGTATCTTCAGTGGCTTTGTTATTGGTGGATATGGACCATTTAGAACCACATTTACAGGGCAACATGGCCATATCAGGTGACCACAGAGAAATGGGTTCCCCATAAATGCCAACACGAAGAGCCTAGATAAATCAACATGCATATGGCCGTTAAAATTGTTGTTGGACATGTTAAACGCAACTAGCATGCTCTGGTTGAAGCTAGGCAACTGACCAAAGAAGCCATTGTTTTGGAGAAATAATTCTGCTGGCTTGGCCAAATTATCCACTGTAGAAATAAGAATTGAGCCAATAAGATTATTGGAGAAGAAATCGAGGTTGACTAAGGTCGACGTCAAACCCACCGGTCAAACGGTTCCTCTACGGATATACTTTGCAAATGAAAGTAAGGTTGGCTAAATCCGCAGGAATCTTGCTAGAGAAGACGTTGGTGCGAAGGCTGACCACCTAAAGCTGAGTGAGATGGGCCAAAGTGTCCTGAGAAATACTTCTAACAAGGCAAGCACAGCGGAGGCGGAGGCTATATATGAATGATCAACTTGTATTGCATGTTACTCTAACCCAATCACAAGGTGAGGCAGTGGTGTTCCAACGAATGTGGCTGAGATTTCCGACATTAGAGAATAATGCAAGCAGAACTTACTTTTCCTCAAATGGTGGCTCTACTGAAATGCAACAAAACTAAAGAATGAACGTGAGGATAAATAAGGGAGCCATGGTCAAACTGGGGAGGTAGCCAGGATAACCTTTTTTGAGTATTCTAGGGGAGTAAAGGAAATCATGTATGTAGTTTGTATAAGGAGATAATTCGAGATCTAAATCCCAAACAAAAAACTGTGTTGTTCAAGTTTTGGGGAAAAACCATTATGAATTTAGCATAGCCTATATTATGCATTAAAGAATGCGCTTTTGAGGTCTTAACAATGACAACTATAATTTCGTAAGGGGACTAATGATGCTTTAGGCCATCCTGGTTTGGTGCCATTTATGGAAGGGCAGGTCTTCTCCAGAAAGTTTCACCCAGCCTTTCAATGGGAGGCCGGCACTTGTGCATACGTCTCATGGTGAATCTGCACAAGATCCTTTAATTGGTTGCCATACATTTGCGCCATTGCTTATTCAAAATTTGCAATAATAATTTCCTTGTGATAAATTCGTACTTTTCAAAAATTGTTTTCATTGTTTTCTTTGTCATGTATTGCTATTTTTTAATATGAAACTCACTATTTAACTTGTGCATAAAAACACTAAATATATAAACTAATTAACTCGTGCATTGCACGGCAAAAAAAACTAGTTTATCCAGATCACATACAAGTTTATCTAGTGGAAATAGACCTGCTTCTCATTATTAAAAGCTTTATTTTTTCCATTTTTATACAAAAATAGGAATATATCTTCTCTAGAATTGTCTTCCTTAGATACATACAAGATTATTTTTAAACTGCACCTTATGGCAGGTAGTTTTTTTGTGATAAATATATAATTACAATAAATTTCAGTAATAAATAAGTAAAAAATTCTCAACCATAGATTTATGCTAATAATTAAAATTTTAATTTATTTTAATTTTGAATTTAGCTTTCTTTATATCATGTTCTTATCATTTAAATGATTCGTTATAATCAAAAAAATAACAAAACACATGTATGTGCTTTAAAATAAATTTATTTAGAAAATTTTTATTTTAATTTTAACAATTATAGACCAAATTACTTTATTAAACCATAGAACTTTTGAATTAAATAACTCATGCTATAGAGCTTAATCAATAAAGATTAATTGGCCAAAACAGTTTAGGAACTCATAGGTAAAATGAAAAAGCTTTACGTATTAAAAGTTTAACATTTGATGCTGACCAATGTTTTGATTTAGAGGATAGTACAAAAAAATTTGAGACCAAAAGAGCAAATAGAAATAATATAGTTAAGTAGTTGTTAAGTTCGGGGACCAAAACACCGTATGGGTCAAACTTAGTAACTAAAATCGAAAAAGATAGAAATTCAAGGACAAAAATTGCAGTTTAACCATAACAAAAAGTTAAACAAGCTAACTCACCAAATTCCAATACAAGCCCCTAAGACATTATTTCCTCGCAAAAAGGGGACCAAACTTCAAAAAGCGTCGATTATGCCCAACAAAAAGGGGCAAAAAAAAAAAGTTAGCACTGTTCATGAACAGTGCTTTTTGCACTTCTCATAAATAGTGCAAAGACCCATAGCTTTTAGAATATAGGTATAATATGTACATATAGATATTATATATACGACAATGATTAGATAGAGCTACAAATAAGTTTTAACATGCCCTCCATACTGACTGAAAAAAACCTTCAAGTGCTATATATGATACTAATATACACTATATAGAATTATATTCATACTATACACACACATACACACACACATATTTACATCACAGTTAACCCAAACCCCTATCCATGCAGTGTGGATGTTCCCTTAGTAATATATAATAAGTAAGAGCCTCTCCAATAGCTTTCCCCATAATTTCTATAAAATAAGAAAACAAAAACTAAAATCCCCAAAACTTTTTTGCTCCAACTCTAACAGTTTCCCTATTTTATAGAATCTTACATTTATTATACAATAATTAAATGTTATTTAAAGAAAATTTAAATTAATGACTTATTTAATTATTCCAGTAATTAAATATTCTACATTTAGAATAAATTCAAAATATTTTATAGTTTTGTTCTCTCTTATTTATGCGTGACTAGGTACTGATTTGTTACTAGCTTCCTTTCCAATCATAGTTGTTATCTCTTGTTTGCTAGCAGAATCAATAACATGAAAGTAATTGATTACTAAACAAACAAGAAGTAATAAACATGAAAACATTATTGATTTTTTCATTCTCTAAAATTTTTAGTGTTTCAGCAAATATAGGGAATGTTTTAAAGAATGAAATGGGAAAGTTGTTGGGGTAAAAATGGGCTCTATATTCCCTAAAACAAAGAAAATCTATAAAATGGAGAAGCTGTTGAAGATACTCTAAAGCTGCAATGTCACTCCTACCATGTTTGAACTCTTGTCCCTAAACTCAACCCAAGCAATATTTCCAATGTACTTACAAATATGAATTAGGCCATTACACACTTCAAGTTTTAATAGAACATTGTGCTCAGGGTGTTAAATACTATTACCGCTACGTATACCGCACCCTGAATTTTTAAGGTATACCATATAGTATACCATACCGTATACTGTTACCATTTTTGTAAAAAAATAAATGTTAGAATATTATTTTAAGATGACATAATTTGTTTAATAATTTATTTTTCCACATTTATATGTATTCTAATTTTCTCATCATAATTTGTTAAATATAAATAAAATATATATGATAAAAGATATTCAGTCGGAGTAGCATACACCAAAAATCCAATTGGAAGATATTGTTCAACACCAGAGAAACCTTCATGCTGCTATCATTCATTAAATTGTTATATTAATTAAGAAAAGTAATAAAAAAATAAAAGTAAATGTTTATTTTATGATATGTGTATTATTTATATTTTAATGTTTTATATATTTATAATATTTTTATGTAAAATGAGAAAAAAAATAGCCGTAAAAAATCAAATACAGCGGTACGTACCATGCGGTATTTGCGATATGCAGTGGTTTTTTAACAGAATGCATGCAAAAAACAGGCAGTATGCGATATACCGCACAGTGAAATGACAAAATGTGAAAACATTTATACCACATACCATATACCAGCGGTAAACTGTATACCTCACGGTATATCGCGGTATTTAACACTATGATTGTGCTCAAAGTAAATAACATTTTGAAATAAAGTTTTTATCTTCGACAATAATTAACAATGACTTACGTACAACTGACAACTCATGCAGGAAGAAAGTAAAGTCTAGTTACTCCTGCAATTCAGTGTGGTTCGTGGTCAACATTTCAATTTGATAGCGTACAAAGAGATATTTTTGGTACATATGAGACTGGTAACTTTGATCACCAAACTAGACTTAAAAGCGTGCAAAATATGACACATGACAGAGCTTCTTGTTCTTTTCTCAATATTTTTTTTCCCTTTTGTGAGTAAGCTGATGACTGGGAGGTTAAAATAGGATCCAGGAGAATCCTCACATCTATATATTCCTTTTTTTTGGTAATCACGTTTGTAATTGAACATAGATTAACATAATATGTATATAAATTTAGAACACTTAATGAGCAGTTATTTTTGTTATGTTTACAAATTTTTATTAACACTTCCATTTAGAATATGAACGAGCTCCCTTTCTCACTGTCTCTAAAATCTTTAGTGATACTATTATAATTAAATGCACTATAATAAGAAACAAAAATTAGATAGGTATTAGAATCCAACTTTATATTTTTCAAAGGACTTGTGTTGCGTGACAGATCACAGACGAGATGTGGAGCCCACACCATCGGACAGTATGGACGTGTCCGTCGCGTCTGTGATCTGTCACATTGGGATTTCCATTTTTTCAAAACAATCAATAATTTTAGGGTTTTAAGTCTCGTACTGGTCGTACAGGTTGAAAAACAATACAAAAATAGTGTGTCTCGTTCTGTCCTTCAGACCAGACATCTCAGCCATCTCACACCATTAGTCACGTAGACAACAGGGTGCAACGAGGTGCAGTGGCGCCCCCAACAATGTTGAAAAAAAAATAAACAATAGTGTATATTAGCAAAAATTTATTCACAAAAGAATATTAATGTCATCAAAGTAGTTTATTTTGTTTCTTAACATTTATATAAGATATTTTTTTGTTCCCAACAATAGTTTTTATTTTTTTTATATACAAAAGCATTTACAAGTACAAGGAGTTATAAGATATTATAATAACGTTAGGGGGAAGTAGCTCTTGCATGAAAACCTAGAGGACTTCTGATTGTACTTTGCCACTGTTAGGCTACCTTAGCTTTAAGGAGAATGTCTGCCACTACTTGAATCTTGGCCGGCCTTGTGGTGTTCTTATTGCTTTACTAGCTGAGCTGGAAGCATGGGATGCCCGACAATGTTGGAATAATTTACTTGTAACATAATAGGAAAAGGTAAAACTACAGAAAAGCTTATAATATCTAAAATTTGTTCTTACATTTCATTCAACTTTTATGTAAAACAAAATATCCTCAAACGAAGTTTTTGAAACATAAAAATGAACTGAATTAATGGACTAGTTTTGCTGCTCAAGTGTTAAATTCATTTCTTAATCAATAGAAAAATGTACAAGATAAATCTTTTGCACCATATTCTATATTTTTCACTTGCATTTTTAAAGAACTTCCATGTTATAATTTATTATCAAAATGTTATGGTACTAGTATACTATTATTTATTATCTTTCTAATTAGTAAAAAAAAAGTTTTAAGTGGTTGCAATTATTTTTTCTAAATCATAAACATTGTCAAAAGCATTTACCACAAATTTTAATATTATTTTAATAAAATAGAATTACCACTATTATTACTAGGTTTATTGCGCCAAAAAATCCATAACTTTCATTCTTGCTGTAAATCAATCTCAAACTTATGTTTCATGTGCTTGATGATCCCCAACTTTTGTAGAGAACTGTAAATTAATTATTTTGTGATATTTTACAAAATTTTAAAAAATCCAATCACTATCCTAAATGTTGCTAATTTTTTTACAAATTTAGCTATTAGTTTTTGTTTCTATATGGATAAGACCTCTACATGGTAAACTTATGTATGATAAAACTTTTATTGAAATCCTTGTGACCTAATGGTCAACTATGACAACAGACTTAATAAAAGTGAAGAAAGATTGAAAACTATCATGCAACAAATAAAAGTTAATGACTTACTTCGCACCCCTAATCTCAAATTCCTGGCTACACCACTACACACCGTACCATACTATGTTGAAATTGGGAAAATTCTCATTTTTTTTAACTTTTTCTTCACCTTTTGATATTTCTTGGTAAAATATGCAATTATTATGTTTAATTCATCGCTTGTATAACATTTTTTTTTTAAATTTGAAATAATTTTGTATTATTATTTCTTCCATGTCTTAGAGTTATGTATTTATTTTTTAAGATATATCATTTATGTATAAAAAAAAAAATCTTCATTAATCTATATACATGTTATATGCACTTCACACTCACACATTTTCAATAGTTCCTATATTCTATATGTTTATGTGTTATATACATAGTGTATATAATATATAACTAGCATATTCAAAACATGGCAATATGATATTGTTATTATATCATACCGGTAATAAACACTACTAAAATATAGGACTTTACCAACTGCCATTTACCAACGTGCAGCAGTTGGTAACCTGAATTTACCAACTGCTGCACGTTGGTAAATGGCAGTTGGTATTCGATACGTTGGAAAATTATTTACCAACGGGCAATCAAGAACACGTTGGTAAATTCCAATGTATACACGTTGGCAAAATTCACGTTGGTAATTTACCAACGGTCATCAACCAAGCGTGGTTTCCATCGCGTAGTTGTAGTTATCAACGGCTGAGCAGTTGGTAAGTTACCTACCAACTGCAACTTACCAACTGGGCAGTTGGTAACTTACCAACTGCCTGACAGTTGGTAAGAACCCGCGTTGGTAGTTACCAACTTACATCAGTTGGTAATGGAGTTGTTATGAAGCCGTTGGTAATTACCAACTTACATCAGTTGGTAACGCGTTGGTAACAGGATGACAGGCGGTAATTACCAACGCGCGCAAGTTGGTAAGTTCCCCGTTTGCACGTTGGTAATGTACATTAAACGTTCCAGGTTTCGGTTGTTTCGTATTTTTCCCAGTTTGAATACACATTCAAAATTAACATACCAATTCAAAAGTTCCCCCAGCTTTACTCAGCAATAAACATTACACAGCTATGCAAACGTAATTAAAATAAAATATTCTCAAATACAGCATAATTAAAACAAGAACATATATGTCTGGAAGAAAGCATACAACATTCAACGGATTACACATTTCAGTAATTTCAACTGAGTCTTAATTAGGTCTAAAAATTATTATGTAAGTCTGATAACACAAGAACTTTGGAAATGCGCTTACCTGTTGATGACGCCCATCACGGAGTCCCGACTATCTCCTCATCCTCCGAGTCCGAGTCATCAGGATACTGTGGAACTGGTTGAGCCGGCGGGCACGGAAGGTTTAGCGAACGACAAATAATCTCCAACTGAGCCCGGTTTGCCTCCAATGCGGCTCTCTGAGCCTCCATCTCTGCTCTCTGTCTCCTCTTAATTCTCTCGAGCTTCCTCTCGTACTCCGCATCCCTTCGCGCATTCTCCTCTGCCATCATCTTTTGTACTTGCTCGTTGAATTGCGGTGTCTGTGTGATGTCGATAGGCGGGATGACACCTGGCTGTCGGCGTCCCGGTATAACACACTGCTCAGATCCTAATCCAAATACACGGCCTCTCCTTCTACCGCCAGATGCAGTACTAATGATTGCTAGTTCATCAATTGCCTCTATTCCATCCTCTTGTTGTGTTTGCTCCTCAATCTCTGCACTGATACGAGTCTACAGAAACATAATAAAATACATTTGAGCCAGTCATTATTTGTAAAACATGGTAAGTTTCTTAAGAATATTATGTGAACAAACAGTTATAATACTTACAGCAACTTCTTCACAGCGCTTACTAACATATTTCCCATTCTTCATTTTATGTGTTGCTTGAAGGACTTTAAACAAGCCAGGGTTCTTCTTCTCAGGATCTCTCTGTCTCTAATTGAATGAAACGTAACATTAATATGTAATTTAATTTCATTAGTATCTTAAATGTAGTTTGAAAAAACATTACCGAGATACATACCATTTGCTCTCGATGTGCAGACATCGAGATAGATCCCCCTGCATATGTTGCGCTTCAAGAGCCAAACTGTGAATCCTCGTCAGTCACTGTTGCTCGCATTGCCTTGAACCTAGCGGACTTCTGAATGAACTCCGGACTCGCCCAATATGCCTCAATTTCCGCATATGCAGCATCTGACATAAAGTTTGCCTTTGCTCGACGTTTAACAGGATCTTTCACACGTTGAATTTCTGACATCATGCTTCTGTAATGCTGTGCTCCCAAGATATTCCACACCGGATACACCTCATTATGGTGTATCGGATCCCATTCACAGCTCCTCTGTACAGGTTAATATGTTTAAACTATTAGCATGGAAAAAAACAATTCTTAATCTTATAACATTATTACATCATTATCATAGTAATATTATTGTTATACCTCAAAAACACGCCACCATTGCTGCAGGTCTGACGGAGAGACGGAGGACCAATCAGAATAGGGTTTGAAATGTGTGGTGAAACATGGTGTCACTAACCGTGTCGCTGCAGCTGGAATGAATCTGCGACGTTCAAATTGTTAGTTACTGCCTTGTTGATGATTCCATGTAAAGTAATTACTCTTACTATTATTAATATGTGTGTCTGGTATTTATCACTTACGTGCTACCATGTGAGGATATCCTCATCCGCAGTCGGCCTGCTGTCTGTGACATCGATGATGGGATGTCATCAATATGTATATCATCATCTGAGGGATGAGTCGTCACTATGGGGTGCCTAACGTGGCGCGCACCAGATCCATGTCCAGATGGCGTGCCTCCACCGCCGTCAGATCGGTGCTCATGTGAGTGGACGTGCGTCGCTGGCACTGTTGTGTCCTGCGTCTCTACACCGACATCCTCTTGTGCCCGGGATGAAGAACCCATCCTATGTCGTTCATTAAGTATTGGCTCCATTACCTCCTTAAACTGCGCAAATGGTCCTTTCCCAGGTCGGCGTTTATAGGTGTTATCCCCTTTACGAGGCATCTGCATTTATTATTAGCTAAGTAGGTAAATTAAACATAACATATATTGACTGACATATATTGTGGAGTATTAGGGGTACATAAATTTACCAAATATTTTCTACACATTAGAAATGACAGGTTATCATTATTCCTAGTACATGTTATCTAATCATTCATTCGACCCACTGCTTCCATTCTCGTCAAACTCCTCAGACTCTTCAGTGTCACTGTCATCGGATATAAACTCCTCCTCATCCTCTGTCTCGCCATTAGATCCCCCCTCCTCAAGTACATCTTCTTCAATATCATCACCGACACCCGGGTCAGCTAACTCCTCAACTGGGTCATCTTCAATTCTTTGACAATTCACGGATCCACTGTCTTGATACACGTCATCCTTGTCCAGAATTGCATACTGTATTATCCATCGAGGTTTTATCTTCATAACAGCTGACCACCCGTTTCTTTCACGTGACTTACTCGGATATTGTGTGTAGTAAACTTGGTCAGCCTGTGATGCTAGAATGAAAGGATCAAACTTCTGATATCTGCAGCTATTCCAGATCTCAACTAACCCAAACTGTTTATGCATTCGAGTTCCACGTTCAGGTGTTGGGTCAAACTAGTTGCACCTAAACAAGACAACATTCTTATGTGGAAAGCCCGGATATTCGAGTTGAATGACTTCTTCTAATATACCATAAAAATCACATTCAACTTCGCTTGCACCCGTGCTGCGTATACAGACTCCACTATTAAATGTTGATTTGTCCTTCCCCCATTCACTTATGTGAAACTTGTACCCATTTGTGAAATAAACCGGCCATGTCTGAACTCGACGTGAGGGCCCACATGCAACATCCCACAAGATGTTATCGACAATATTGTTACCTGGGTCATCAACCTATGTAAAACATTTTCAATTTAGGACAATATATATGGAGACTTTTATAACTTAACATATTGCAATACATACTGACTAAAAGCACACGTACATAGTGTCGGAGCCAGGTTGAGAAATTGTTTTCAATGTGTATGTCCATCTCAGACATTGTTATCTCGGGTGCAGTTTCCCTGACCATGTCCACAAACATACTGTGGCCAATAACAGAAAAAATGAAAATATGTTAGTTTTGGTTGATGAGTAGTCCTGAATTTCAACATAATCAAAGTTGGAATGCCTTTTCATGAACGATGACTTACTTTAGATATGGCCTGATCTCAGCACAGTTTAGAAGAACATATGTGGTTGCAAGTCTGAGTTCATCGTCCGTGAGGAATCTATATCAGCATGCACCATATGGACGTCCCGGAAAGGTGAATATGGACCACAAGTCACCATTACATGGGACAGGACCACCATCATCATTTCTCGGTACTCGGTTCATCATGGAGGGAACATGGGATTCAAAGTAATGAGAGCAAAAGATAGAAGTCTCCTCTATAAGGTATGCTTCACATATCGATCCCTCAACATGAGCAGTATTAGAAACCTTCATTTTTAGGTCATGCATGCACCGCTCAAATTTATACATCCATCGGTACTGAACAGGTCCTCCAACCCTTGCTTCAAATGGCAAGTGAACTGGGAGATGCTCCATGACATCAAAAAACCCTGGAGGAAAAATTCTCTCAAGCTTACAAATTATAATTGGAATATTGGCCTCCAACGCAAACAAGTGATTTTCATGCAGCTCTGGAGAGCACAAGTCTCTAAAGAATAGGCTTAACTCCGTTAATGGCTTCCAAATATTCTCGGGTAGTGCTTCGAGGGCAATGGGGAGAAGCCTTTGCATCATAACATGGCAATCATGACTCTTCATGCCATACATATTGCAACCAGCTGTATCAACACATCTCCCAAGATTCGAGGCATATCCATCAGGGAGTCGTAAAGATTTTACCCAAGCGATCACATCTTGCCTTTGGTTAACATCAAATGTGAACCTCGCCTTTGGTTTGAAAGAACGACCATCATCAAGTGGAACCATGTTTAACTCCGGCCGATTACAATAAATTTCCAGGTCCTTCCGTGCTTTCACATTATCTTTCATTTTGTTCTTAACATCCATCACAGTATTCCATATATTCTCAAACACGTTCTTCTCAATATGCATAACATCAAGATTATGTCATATTAAGTTCGTGGCCCAATATGGTAACTCCCAGAAAATGCTTCACTTCGTCCAATTATGTGATTTCCCATAATCGCACGGGCGATGTTGTGGCCCATCGTTACCAATTGATGGAATCCATGAGATTCTTTCAAATATATCTTCACCTGATAAGCGCGGAGGAGGCAATGACTTCTCTGATTTCCCCTTCTTAAAGCAAGTACAATTCCTTCTATATGGGTGGTTCCGGGCAAGGAATTGCCGATGACAGTCGAAAAATGAAATTTTCCCGCCATACTTAAGTTGGAATGCCTTACTTTCGCCCATACAAATAGGGCAAGACAATCGCCCATGTGTCATCCACCCTGATAGCATGCCATAAGCCGGAAAGTCATTTATGGTCCACATTAATGCTGCTCGCAGAATAAAATTTTGTTTCAATGACACATCCCATGTTTCAACGCCATCAAACCACAGATGTCGTAGCTCGTCTATTAGAGGTTGTAGATAAACATCAATCTTATGATTTGGGCTACGTGGACCTGGAATCAGCAACGAAAGGAACATATAGGGTTTTTTCATGCACATCCAAGGGGGCAAATTATACGGAGTAACGATCACAGGCCAACAAGAGTATTGTTTCCCAGATGGTCCAAAAGGTGTAAATCCATCGGCACACAACCCCAATCTGACATTTCGTGCTTCCGAAGCAAACCATGGGTAGGTCTGATCAAAATGTTTCCAAGCTTCACCATCTGATGGATGTTTTATAACACCTGGGACCTGTGTTTGCTCCTTATGCCACCTCATCTGCTCAGCTGTTGACAATGACGCAAATAAGCGTTGCAGACGAGGGCTAAGTGGTAAATAATGCATGGTTTTTCTCGGTCGATCTTTACCACGACCTCCCTTTTTTGGCTTATATCTCTCAGCTCCACAGTACTTACAAATACGCACACTACTGTCATCTTTCCAGAACAACATACAATCATTCACACAGACGTCAATCTTCTCGTGAGACAGACCCAACTGTGAAACTAATTTCTTAGTTTCATACCAATTTGATGGCATCTTACTATCTGTTGGTTGAGTCTCCTTCATCAGTTGGGCAATGCCATTAAAACATGCTCGTGACATGTGATACTCAGACTTAAGGTTGAGAAGACAGACAGCAGCAGATAACTCAGAATGATTTTCGCACCCATCCCATAAAGGAGTTGATGCTGAATTCAAAAGATTAAAATTTTTTTTTGCACTTTCATTCGGCTCTGCAACATTGGCTTCCGAAATTTGTGAGTAACTAGGGGCAACGGCATCTAATACCATCCTTTCATATGGATTCGTCGAACACCCCTGGTCAAACTGATCAAACCCACCCACACCTGGATCAGTATCTGATGCTTCATTAAATGGCTCACCATGAGCGGTCCAATTCAAGTAAAAAGGCATAAACCCCCATTTGTACAGATGAACTCTGACCTCATCAGACTGTTTAAACCGCAAATTCTTACATTTCCGACAAGGACAGCGAATGCATAGCCTGCTCATAGTTTCAGGGTGAGAGACAGCAAATGATATAAGTTCTTCGACCCTGGACTCCCACTGTTGTGTGTAATCCGTTCGGCCAGGCAAGAAATGGTTGCTGTACATCCAACTACGGGCGGATTCCATAACAAACAAAATCTGTTCGTAATCATAAACACCTCAATCTATTAAATCATATACGTAGTGAAGTTTAATATTGAGTTAAGAAAAATAACAAAAGTTAATTAATGTTTACGTAAGTAACTTAAAAGTCTTGTTAGATAAACAAAGTTTATTCTCAATCTTATTGTTCTTATGATTAACGTATGGAAATTATTGATATTATTGTTCTCATTATTCTTATTGTTCTTCGTATTTAAATTCCATATTTTCTTCATTATATTTTATTACATATAGGCTTTACTAAGTAAAAGAGGTGATGAATAAAGAAAGTTAAAGTTTAGGATGAGGGTTAAAACTGTGCGTTAATACTTTATGGTTTAGGGCTTTAAGGTTAGAGTTTGAGGGTTTATGATTTGGAGTATGAGTTTATAGTTAAGGTTAAGGTTAAGGTTAGAGTCTTGGTTTTATGGGGATTAGGGTTCAGATATTTTATTTAGGGTTTATGGTCAAGTTAAAATTAGTGTTAAGATTAGGGTATAAGTTTATATCTATTATAGTTTAGATTTAGGTATACGGTTTATACTGTTAGGATTATAGACTTATAGTTTAGGTTAGATCTTGTCTTTAGAGTTTTAAAGTTTAGGATTAGGGTCTTGGGTTTAAGTTTAGATTTATGGTTTAAGGGAAAGGTTAGGGTTAGGATACGGTATGCATTCAAGTCATGTTTGGTACAATTAGGGTAGCTGGATTTTGTCGAAGGACGGTGAGTCCTCCTCTTCAGATTATGTCATTTATTACTGAAAACGAGTATCAAACCAAGATATTATATATGATTTTGTACTTCGGTGTTGGGCTGGATTGTGACCCGCTCTGTTGCATGTCCTTTCCTTTTGTTCTTTTTTATTGTTGAGTTTGGTTGCTTCGTTTGGAAGGTTGGTGACAAATTCGAATGAAAATATCATTTCGATTGTCGATTTCGCAATTCTGTGACTTTAACTTTTCTTTTTTCTGAAACTTTTATTCGAGTCCCTATATTATTCTCGTTTCTGATATTAGACCCTAAGTTTAATAAATTATAATGTTTTTGTTTAATTCCTTGGTTACTTTTCTTTTAATGTCTTATTTTCCAAAGTCACCATCATTTAATTAATTTTTTCAGTGAAATAAGACTTTTTTTCCATCAACTTTTCCAAAGGCAATTGTTAAACTCTTAATACCTAAAGGTTTTACATTTTCTCTATTGGTCTCCAAATCAATTTTTTAATTTTCCTGCATTATTATTGTTATATTATTGGAACATGGTTTTATTATAAAGATTATTATTATTATTATTAGACCATGACATAATCTAACCATTTACACTAAATCACTCCAACTAAACCATAACTATACCTATTACCATACACTTATACTAATAATCATTCCATAAAATAAGCTATACAACGCACAAAGAAATTACATATTCACTCTAATCCATCAGAAAAAATATCCACAGATAACAAATAATTAACATAAACTGCCAATTCAAATACGAACAACTATGTTCAAACCACAGTGACAACACATAAGTTTTATTATCAATATTAATAATTAAAAATAATTTCCCTTCACAAATCCCGTTTTCAATTTGAAAGGAAAAAAATAGAAACTTACCTCGAACGAGTTCGAACGGAGAGGAAAAACAATGGGTACGTCTTCAGGCTCACAGATGCAGGGAGGAACTGAAAAAAGGGGGGGAAAAAAACTTAAAATCCTGGTAATATAAGAAATTTCTGAAAATGAAACAAAGAAACGTTAATCTACACGCGTAATTTAAATCAAACTGTAATAATTATTATAATTATTACTATTATTATTATTAGTATTATTATAATTATTATAATTTTTAGTATTATTATTATTAGTATTATTATAATTAGTATTATTTACCGGATATTTGGACGTAATATTATTATGAATATTATTACAACTATCATACTGTTGTAGATAGATAATCATAGCTACTACTAATTTTTCCATTTAAAAAAAATCATACATACTAATAATGTTGTTAATGTGGTCACATGTTATGTATAATTTTCTAAAATACGAACAGTTATGTAATATAAAAGTGAAACTCTAAGAGACCTGGGCCTTTAATATACTTATAGCAAATAACAACTCACCTTATAAAATCTATCATTGCTTTTAATTTAATTTAATTAATTTTATCTACATGACTTGAATTGCTTGTAGAATCACTTAAACTAGTCTCTCAAATATAGTAATTGGTTAAGAACTTCTTTTAAGAGTCATTTATGATTTTTATGATCTCTAATTTTACCGTAACAATGCTTGGTAATTTATACAACATTAATACTACATTGACATTATTATAATTATTATAATTATAGCCATTACAATTTGGCATACTATATTGATTTCAAAATATTAATCTTATTAATATTATTATTATAATTATTATAATTATTATTATTATAGCCATTACTATTATTTAGCCATTATTACTCTTACTATTATTTTTATTTTGTTATTATTGCCATTATTACTCAATACTAATTTAATGGATCAATCAAAATAAAGCAAAATTAAGTCAACCAATTACAAGTCACCAAAAATAATACTACTAATTATTAGGATGCAATATGCAACATTATATACATTATTTTTATCATTATTATTACGGGTATTATAATTAGTCTAATTTAATTACGATGGGTATTATTGTACTTGGTCCTATAATTAGTTTAATTATTATGTATAAGTACTATTTGTATGGTAATTATTATTTATCAAATTATTTTATATATCACTATTATTAATAATTATTATTATTATTATTATTATTGCGCCATGCACGCAAGTATAATTATTATGAGGTAATAATAATAATTACATACAATATTTTTGTCATTAAAATATATTATGGGTATTATTATTACTCAAATTTAATAACTATGGGTTTTACAGTTGCGTACAAATACATGAAAAATGGGTGTTAGGAAGGTCATCGGGCGTGTCTTAGAGGAGGCTCTTTCAATGTTTAAGTTAGTATAATCGTAGTCTTGCCGTTAAAATGGGTCAAATTTAACAAATGAACTAAATCCGCTCGCTCTCTTCTACAATGTTTATCAAAGCACTAAATCCTCTCGCTCTCTTCTATAATATTATTACTATTTTCCTAATATTTTTCATATTAAAGTTATTATTAAGTGTATAATTACGTTATTATTATTCTCATTCTTATTGTAGGTTTCAATAATGAAATTCTTATTTCTTAGTTTTATTATTATTATTTTCTAACTTACTAATACTCCTACTAAGTATTATTAATAGTAATTGTTACTATTAATATGTTAACATTATTGGGTACACCTTACAAGAATAATAGTTATTATAATTATTCTAATTATTTTAGATGAGTTATTATTACCCAACACTAAATCAGTCACAGTAAAGCTTAAGTCAATTAATTACGATGTAAATAATATAGACAAAATAAATGAAATAAACAATCTATATGGAAATTCATCAAAATACCTATATTCAACAAAATTAAATACCATAAATAAATTTCTGCTTAGCATTTGCCATCACTAAAATTACCCTTAAATACCAAATAATTAACACTAATTAAATGAAAAAAACCCAACTAAATTAACCAGGAGAATCTTTCACCACAGTAATAATACCTCAATTTTAATCACAACATAGGCAATCAAATACAATTTTATCCCTAAAAAATTCAAAAAAAATTTGGATTAACAAAATAAATTTAGAAACTTACCTCCATGGGTTTCAGAAGCTGGAATGTAACAATGACAAGCAAAAGAACCTCAAAGAAGACTTCAAACTGAAAAAATCATGCCATCTCCATCAAAACGACAGTTTTTCACAAATATATCAGTAAATTCCAAAAAAATCTATCACATAAACCCATACCCGTGAACTACAAGACCGGATCTACGAAATGGGGCCAAAAATGATAAGAATCGGACGGAATCGCTCCGTCTCCGGCGGCGGCGTCGCACGCGAAGCTCTGGCGGCTTCTCTCTCCCCCTCCCCGCCCGAAACGATGAACTGGAGCTGAAAGACGAAGGACATGTATTTCAAAAGCCCTTACCAACGGCTAACCGTTGCAAACTGAAGGACCTATACGCACCGTTTCATTTAATTCTTTACCAACGGCTAAGCCGTTGGTAATTTTGCATTTAATGAAACCTCTTTATTCTTCCAACGTGTAACAGTTGGAATATTACCAACGGTCAACACCGTTGGTAGTTAGCAACGGCTAATCCGTTGGAAAAAAAGCAAAATTCAAATGAAAAAAAACAATTACTGTGCTACCTACGCGTGGAAGTTGGAAAGTTTTACCAACGGTCCTAGACGTTGGTGATTAACACGTTGGAAAACGAGCCAATTTTAGTAGTGAAAACAATAAAAAATCGACACAAGATTAAAAACCTTGAATGATTTATTAGGGAAACCAAGGTACTTATGATGCCTGTGTGTGTACACAAAACATGCCGCCGCACCTTATGGTCATTAAATTACAGAACATGCTACTGCGACATAAAGTTGAATCTAAACCCGTACATGCTTATCTAACACAATATATTGCCGATATACTTGAAGCCCTTCCCTGTTGCATCATGGCTATTGTTGATCGTTCAACGAAAATGAGTTGCTCTAACTCATCTTTTAGCAGCATGTTTTCTCCCTTAATTCATATTTTTCTTTTCATTTTCTGACTTATAAAAACAAAAACATTGTGATTTCTTCAAATATGTCAATAAATCGAGGGATCAAATCAAGCATTTTACCATTTCAAATATGTCTTGGTTATGATGTAAGTTACTCAATCTTGTACATCAGAATCTCATTATTTATACTAATTGGTTTCTTAAATGATACAACTACTCTAGTATTATAATTGAAATAAAAGTGTAAGATAGATATTTTATATTTCTATTTACAATGGCTTTTTTATTTTATCAATACTCAAGTATATATCAACATAAAATTTTTAAATATAAGCCAAGCAAAATTGTTGTTTAAAAAAAATAAAAAAATAGCTCTCTGGATTACATAGATACACAACTAGGGATGACATTGAACCTGAATCCAAGTCCAATTTGACTTGATTTGACAAAAAAATAAATAAATAAACTATCCAAACTTGATTGCATTATTCAACCCAACCTAAACCTGAACCCAATTGAAGCAAAATCTGAGAAAACCCAAACCTGAAATAACATGAGCTTGAATTAGCCGAACCTGAAATAACCCAAACTTAAGATAACCTGCTCCAAGCCCAACATTACCCGAACTCAAAATGATCCGATAACTAAACTCGACAAGACCCATTTTTAACCTAAACCAACATAAAACATTTGGCTGGTAAAGATTTAAAAAAATATGATTTTTCATATCTTCAACATTTGGTAACAAAGCTAAATTAGACAAAATTTTAATCCAAACTACTAGTAAAGTTCTCTTTGCTTTGATATGATTTGATGTCACAAATAGAATGAAGATATGTATTGGGCATCTCTTTTATATTAAAGACAAAAAAATATGTAATATTAGATTTTCTTTTACTTGTCCCAATCATAATCTAGTTAGAAACAAATATAGTACTATTTGTTTTTAATTATTCGCCTCCAATTTTAAATATAGTTAATGTAGTTAAATATTTTTCTCTGACTCTTTTTATTTGTCTCCAAAATATGATTACTACCCTAAAACTTTAAACTCCAAGCTTAACTTCAACCATAAACCCTTAATCCCTCCAACCATAACCCTATACATAGGTAGGGGCAATGCCATATATTGGTGTGCCGCAACTGAATTTTAGAAAAAATATGTAATTGGTGTATGATCTTTTAAAAAATATTCATTATGACCCATAAAATTTTACATGATGCCCTGACTCATTAAAAAGTGCATGAAATTAGTTTTGATTGCCCCCACTAAGAAGTTTTCTAGCTCCACCCCTATACATAAGTCAAAACTCTTAATCGTAAACCCAAACCTTAACGCTAATCCTAACAATAATATTGTACTATAAACCCTAAATCTAAAATCTACACCCACAACTCAAACTCAAGAACCTAAGCCTAACCTAAACAGATCGCCTTTCCAATCCAATTCAGGGAGCATGTTAGTACATATGGTATGGATGACAGTTGAAAATTTGCTGTGCGATCTGCCTATCGTTTAGCTTATGTGGCGTTATATGGTCAGGACTGTATTAAATCAGAATAATTTTAGGCATGGCTCTAGAGTCTTTGCCTTGCTCGTCGGGGCACACCTCTTCTTATGGAGATTATGTGCATGGACGTTTCGAAGAAGTGCCCAAATACGTGGACAAGGTGACAAGTCAGCAGTTCACCTTTTGTTTCATTGCTCATTTTCGCTACAGGTGATGCAGGGTTTGGCACTAAACCTTCCTTTCTCCAAAATCTCATGGCAAGAGGGCTTAAATCCTACCTCGAGGGAGATGAGCAGCTACCACTCTTACAACTTTATTCGCTTGGCTTGTCTGGCATAAACGAAATATGGTCATGTACATGATCATGCAAGTTGAAGTCCAATGAAGGTGTCTACAGTCTACTTCTATTCGCCACTGGAAGGAAAATTGGGATCTCACTGTAAGGAGGAATGTTCATATATAATCCGGCACCAATTTGCGCGGCTCCAGCTCCTTGGAAGGCCTCTCCAGCTGGTGTCCACAAAATCAATGTTGATGCCGCAATGGAAAGCTCGACAAAGAAAGGTGGTGTGGGAGTAGAGTGTCGAGATGCTTAGGGTGAGGTGCCTTTCGCGGTAGCTTTTGGCATGCATTATTTTGTTGGGATGCTCTCTACCTGGAGGCCTTAGCGATCCTTTGCGGTTTAAAAGAAGCTCGTCGGGCCGATTTGACTTATGTTATAGTTTAGTCAGATTCTTCTAGTTTTATTTCTGAATTGAATAATGGGCATAGCCCTTCTCTTTTTTATTTTAGGGCTTTGATAGATGAAGTTGATGTCTAAGTATAGCTGTTTTGATTCATGTTCTTTCTCCTTCGTTAAAAGTTCAAGGAATAGGGTGGCTCATACCTAGCTAGGAGACAGGTCTTCAATCTGTTGGTCGAGTATTATGGGAAGGACCTCTTCCTTAATGGTTGTCATTTGCTTTAAACTTTGATTAATAGAAGAAGTTCCTTTTTTCCAAGATTTATAAAAAAAACTACTATTTTGGATTTGCTTTCTCTTCGCCGTTGTTTACTAGCCAATACGCTTTGTTAGTGTAACTTCTCTTTTATTAACCAGTCAACACCCTTTGTAACTATTGCTTTTATTCTTTTATTAACTGTTCCAGGTTTATGGGCCTCAGGTGTTGTGTCTGAACCAAAAACCGTTTCATTTTCTCTTATTTGAAGAGCTTAACTGAAATGGGGAGAGAGACCAAGAATCACTGGTTTGAATTGGGGATTTTGGCCAAAGTATATCCAATGTACGCTTAGGGATTTCGGCCTCCCCTTTCGGGTAAATGCAGGTTTGGAGGTCAGACAACTTCATCTTATTTGTTGTTTTGGTCTCCAAACGTTTCCGATAAACAACAGTCACAGTTGCAGACGGTAGTCAGGTACGACCAGTACTAAGCACATGACTAGACCTAATGGACCACAGGAACAGTTAAAACACCACAACATGAAGATCAGCACTGGTTTCCCGACCAAAAACCTCAATGCGTCCGGTTATGGCATAAGTTACTTAATTCTGTGTTGAGAATTTAAAACCTCAAACTAATTATGTTGAGGTTTAAACTGGGAGTCAATTTAAAACCGGATACTGGGAAAACCTTTCGGGGGGCTGTTGCAGACCTTAACATCTACAATCCCTCATCTGGGTATCAGCAGTTTAGTGGCGCTACCATTCGAGCCTCAAACCGAGACAACACGGCGTATATCCGCGTTGGCTGGCTGGTATAACTTTCTCCAATTTTAAAGTCTTTTTTTTTTTCTTTAATCACCTTAACTAAATATATTTTTTGGATGGAAAAAGAAAATTTCTCTTGCATAAGTTATAGATCAGACGCTAAATTGCTATAAAATATGGTGCTAATTAGAAATTTTGTACTGCTTATTGTAACTCTTAATTTGGCTGTACAATTGTCTGTTTTGTTGCGGTAATTAGGAAGTGTATCATCACAATCAAACGATATTCTTTATCGAATGGCGGGTATTATTCTAATCCCGTGCCTCTTCATTTTGGTAAAACGGGTAATATTAATGTTGGAGATTATTGTTCGCTTGAAGGATTCTTAATTTGGGTGACATGCAATATATATATATATATATATATCGCTGATGGGTTGCTTTATTTTGGACTGTCCAGGTTTTGTTTTAACCAGTGAAAAGTATACATTGGCGGATAAATCTGATAATACATTGGCAATGTATTATCAGATTTATCCACAGTTGATGGCTAAGTGAAAATACTAAGCAGGTTCCATCATGTTTATTACTCACTACTAAAAAACCTTAATTTTCCAATTGCCTTAATTTCCAACGGTCAAACCGTTGGAAAGTTCCAACTGCCACAACCGTTGGAGGCAAGAGGAAACATTTTCCAACGGCTAGCCGTTGGAACAATTAGGACATAGAATATATGTTTTATAAATATAATTTCCAACGGCTAAAACCGTTGGAAAATATATAGGATAAGTGTAAACCAGTAAAAAATCTTTAGAGTATAAAGTGTGCAATGAAATTAAATGCTTAAGTTTCAAAATTGAGTTTCCAACGGCTTAAGCCGTTGGAAAATGAAGTGCGTTATCAAGCGGGCAAAGCGAAGGCATGGGTTTCCAACGGCTCTGAATTATGAGATTTTAATAAATTAGCTGAAGGTTTCCAATGGCCATAGCCATTGGAATTAATGCTGGGATTTTAATAAATTAGCTGAAGTTTTCCAACGGCTAGAGCCGTTGGAATTAATGCTGAGATTTTAATAAAGAAGCTGAGATTTCCAACGGTCAGAGCCGTTGGAATTAATGCTGAGATTTTAATACACAAGCTGAGGGTTTCCAACGGCTAATGCTGAGAGTTTAATAAATAAGTTGAGGGTTTTAATAAATTAGCTGAAGGTTTCCAACGGCCATAGCCGTTGGAATTAATGCTAGGATTTTAATAAATTAGCTGAAGTTTTCCAACGGCTAGAGCCATTGGAATTAATGCTGAGATTTTAATAAAGAAGCTGAGATTTCCAACGGTCAGAGCCGTTGGAATTAATGCTGAGACTTTAATACACAAGCTGAGGGTTTCCAACGGTTGAGGCCGTTGGAATGTTATTAAATGAAACTCACCGTTTCATATTTAATTTCCAACGGCTTAAGCCGTTGGAAAATTTAGTTTTAAAATCCTCCCGCGCCCCTCCCTCAGCTCGCGTCGTCTTCTTCCTCTCTTCTCCCTGCCTTAGTTTCTCTGTGTCTTCTCTTTTCCATTATCTTCACAGCACACACATCACGTTCATCCCAAGCATTAAGGGCCGAATCGCGTTCGTCTACCTCATTTCCACGTGGATCTGTTCTCGTTTCTCTCGATCTGTTGGTGAGTTTCATGTTTTTTTAGGTTGTTTTCAATTTTTTTTTTTGGGATTTCGTTCGTTTATGTTCTTTGTTGATAATGGATTGAAGATTTTGGTTGTTGTGGCAGATTTGAAGCCATTTTCACGCATTTTAAGGAAGTTAAGTGCCGGATTTGAAGTTAGTTTCTTGAATACAAAATTATTAAAAATTTTCCGAAAAAATATGCATATTCTGAATTATTACATGTTAATTTCATTTGAAATATGGGAAATATTTGTGATTTGGTGTTGTTGCTTCTTGGATGTGAATTTTGTAGGTTACCCATTGCAATTTTTAATTTATGTAAACTTTCTTACATTTTTCATTATTTTCAGGATTAATTATAAAATAGGAAATTATTAGTTTTAAGTAAATTGTGTAGATAGTATATTTATGTGTGAAAATAGTTAGTATAATTAAAAATAGTAAATAATTAGTGTTAAGTAAATTGTTTAGGTAGTTCATTTATGTGTCAAATTAGTTACTATATTTAAAAATAATAATTTCTTAGTTTTATGTAAATTATTGAGGTAGAATATTTATGTGTGAAATTAGTTAGTATCTTTAAGAATAGAAAATAATTAGTTTTAAGTAAATTGTTTAGGTAGTAAATTTGTGTGTGAAATTTTTTAGTATATTTATAAATATGAAATACTTAGTATATTTAAAAATAATAATTAATGGTGGGATGTAAATTATTTAGGTTGTATATTTATGTGTCAAAGTAGTATATTTAAAAATAATAATTAATGGTGGGATGTAAATTATTTAGGTTATATATTTTGTATATTTAAGAACAGAAAATAATTACTTGGATGCTAACTTTTTGTAATTAGTATATTTGTGTGTTAAATTATTTAGTATATTTCAAAAATAGCAACGGCTTTAGTTTGAAGTCAATTGTTTGGGTTATATATTTTGTTACAACGTACAATGGTTGTTTTGGAATTTTGATTACAATGTTTTCATTATTGGCATTAATATAAATTGTACAAAATATATCTAGTGAAATAAATTGACCTTCAAAAATAATATATGTCAATATTAATAATATTACGAAGAATAAATATGGGATTATAAATGTAGTAGTAAAGTCATAGTAAAAATAATATTACGAATTAGTATTATTATTTCTGATCTAATTAATCGAATACGACTAATATCAATTATAATAATATTAATAGTAATAATAATATTATTATTTTTAGTAATAATAACTTATATTTGAAACAATACATATGATGGCAAGATTAGTAGTAAAGTAATAGTAGTAATACTATTAATTATTATTATTAGTATACCAATAATAAATCCAATAAGACAAATAAAAATTTTAACTACTATTATAAACAGAATAATAATAATAATAATAAATAATAATAATAATAATAATACTAATAATAATAATAATAATAATATAATAATATAATAATAATATTAATAATAATACTAATAATAATAATTGTATATTGAAATACTACTAATAGTAATAGTAATAATATATGTCAGTAATAGTAGTAATATATGTCAGTAATAGGTGTAATAAACTTAAATAATTATAATAATAGTCATAATCTTAATTATAATATTAACCATAATATTTCATAATTGTACTAATAATGCAGTTTGTATGAGTAGTAGTAAAGTAATAGTACATGAAATTGTAATTATTGCTATAATTATAATAATAATTATATGGAAAGAATATTATGAATTACTTCCTATTACGTTTTAACAGTAAACCTTAACTGGGTTTAATTCCAAGTATGCTGTTAACCTTACGTAAACCGTTAATTAGTTATTATGTTCATGTTTTTTAAATGACATGGTAAAGGTAAATATATAATTTCTATTGGTAGGACTTCATGGAACAAGAACGTAGTTGGATGTATAGTAGTCGTTATTTACCTGGCCGAGTTGGGTACAAAGAGGAGTGGGAGACAGGGGTTGAGCAGTTCATAACATTTGCCTGTAGTAACCCAGGTCATATGGATGGAAACAAAATACGTTGCCCGTGTAGGAGATGTAAAAATTTGAGGTTTAAGGATTGTGATGACGTTAGAGTTCATCTATACAAATGGGGTTTCATGCCTTATTACACAAACTGGACAGCTCATGGGGAGGCATTTAATGAGCCTCCGCATCAGCCGTTTCATAATTCTGATTGGTATGAGCATGCTGAGTTCAGTTCAAATGTAAACCCATATGCTCGAATGATATTTGATGCAGCGGGACCAAGTACCCATCAGAATTTCACTGAAGTGGATGAACAACCTAATGAAGGTTTTAGAAGGTTTTCTGATTTACTGTACTCCGCTAGTACACCTCTTTGGGATGGATGTGAGAAGCATTCTGAGCTATCTGCTGCAGTTCGTTTGTTAAACCTTAAAGCAGAATATCACATACCAAGAGGGTGTTATGATGGTATCGCGGCCTTGATGAAAGAGACACAGCCAAGTGACAGCAAGATGCCATCCAATTGGTATGAGACGAAGAAATTAGTTTCACAACTAGGTCTTGCCCATCTTAAAATTGATGCTTGTGTTAACGACTGCATGTTGTTTTGGAATAATGATGAAGATGGTTCACAATGCAAGTTTTGTGGTGAATCTCGGTTTAAGCCAAGAAAAACTGGGCGGGGTAAGGATAGAGCAAGAAAGACTATGCACTATTTACCACTCACTCCTCGCCTTCAGCGACTATATGCTTCACTTTCAACTGCAGAGCACATGAGGTGGCACAGTGAGCATCGATCCGACCCAAATGTTTTAAAACATCCTTCAGATGGGGAAGCATGGAAACATTTTGATTCCACGTACCCGTGGTTTGCGGCGGATGCCCGAAATGTTCGCCTTGGAGTTTGTTCTGATGGCTTTGTGCCTTTTGGGTACTCTGGTAAACAGTACTCATGTTGGCCTGTCATTGTTACTCTGTATAATTTGCCTCCTTGGATGTGTATGAAGAAACCATATATGTTTTTGACTCCATTGATACCTGGGCCTCGATCTCCACGTCAGAATATTGATGTGTATTTACAACCTCTTATTCATGAATTGAAGCAGCTATGGGAGGATGGGGTCGAAACATGGGATGTTTCACTAAAACAAAATTTTCAGCTTCGAGCTTCCGTTTTATGGACCATAAATGACTTCCCGGCTTATGGGATGTTGTCTGGATGGATGACTCATGGGAGATTATCTTGCCCTATTTGCATGGATGCTAGTAAAGCCTTCCAACTCGAGCACGGGAGGAAGACTTCATTCTTTGATTGTCATCGGCAATTTCTCGAGTTGGATCACCCATATAGACGAAACAAAGTCTCCTTTAAGAAAGGAAAAGTTGAGAAATCGTTGCCTCCTGAGCGTGTACCGCCTGAGACAATATTTGAACGTATTTCACATTTGCCATCTGTAGTTCACAATGGACAGGTTGTAACCATACCAGGCTATGGCAGAACGCATAATTGGACTAAACGAAGTATTTTCTAGGAGTTGCCGTATTGGAGAGTAATTTAATACGCCATAATTTGGATGTTATGCATATAGAGAAAAATGTTTTTGACAATATATGGAATACAGTGATGGATGTGTCCAACAAAACTAAGGACAACGTGAAGGCTCGTAAGGATCTTGAGATTCTGTGCAGTCGCTCAGAACTAAATTTAATTCCTCAAGGTGACGGCCGAGCATTTAAACCCAAAGCCACTTTTGCACTAAACAGACATCAGAGATATGATGTGCTGAATTGGGTTAAAACACTTAGACTCCCAGACGGCTATGCATCGAACCTTGGGAGGTGTGTTGACAGTAATGTAAGTCAGATGTCTGGTATGAAAAGCCATGATTGTCATGTAATGATGCAGAGGCTCCTTCCAATTGCACTTGAAGCAATTCCTGAAAATATTTGGAAACCGTTGACCGAGTTAAGCCAATTCTTCCGAGATTTATGCTCTCCAGAGTTAGATGTGAATCACATGGTCGATTTGGAAGCCAATATTCCTGTCATACTTTGTAAGTTGGAAAGAATTTTTCCACCGGGCTTTTTTCGATTCGATGGAACATTTGCCGGTTCACCTACCTTACGAAGCAAGGGTTGGAGGCCCCGTTCAATATAGGTGGATGTACAAGTTTGAGCGTTGTATGCATGACCTCAAAATGAAGGTTTCAAATAAGGCTCATGTAGAGGGTTCAATTTGTGAAGCATATCTAATTGAGGAGACCTCTACATTTTGCTCTCACTACTTTGAATCCCATATTCCACATATGGCAACTAGAGTACCTCGTAATGATGATGGCGGACAAGGACCATATGATGAATCGGTGTGGTCTATCTTTAGATACCCGGGTCGTCCATATGGTGTATCAAGATATCGATATCTTGATGACAATGAATTGAGGGTCGCTACTGCATATGTGTTACTGAATTGTAAGGAGGTGAAGCTGTACCTCGAGTAAGTGAAATAACACCTATTTTCTTTATAAACTCTACTATAGTAATAATACTTTTCTTCTTTTATACTAAACTCATCAAGTTTATGCTCCATCGACCTCTTATCTATATCTTGTAGTTTGTTTGTTGATGAGGTGCGTATGCATGAACCCAATATACAGATGTCAGACCTGGATGTCTACATTGAGAATAACTTTGAGACATGGCTTAGAAACTATGTAAGTTATCTACACTTAAATTTTACCCATATTTTGCTTTTGAAGGGAAACACATATTCATAGTATCACTATGTGTAACTAGGTGAATGATGTGCATAACACTATCACGGACCGCTTCCTGTGGGATGTTGCATGCGGGCCATCCCGTCGTGTTGAGAGTTGGCCTGTTTACTTCATAAATGGGTACAAGTTCCACATTAGCGACTGGGGTCGCGACAAAGCAACATTTAACAGTGGAGTATGTATAAGGACTTCAGGATCAAGTGAGGTTGAATGTGATTTTTATGGGGTGTTAGAAGAAATCATTCAACTCGAATATCCTGGCTGGCCACACAAAAATGTTGTATTGTTTAGGTGTGCTTGGTTTGACCCTACTCCAGATCGTGGCACTCGGGTTCATAAACAATATGGTATAGTTGAGGTTCGTGATGGTCGCCGATATGGGAAGTTTGACCCGTTCATTCTTGCATCCCAAGCTGATCAAGTTTACTACACCCCTTACCCAACAAAGTCACGTGAAAAAACGGGTTGGTTAGCGGTTTTGAAAATAAAACCTAGACGCATCGTTCATAATAATGTAAATGATGTCGAAAATGCATTTCAGGAAGAATTATTGGCCGGTGTAAACAGGTCTCCCATAATTATGGATGACCCAATCGACAATTTAGCTGAAACAGGAGTATGGGAAGCTGTAGAGGATGACATGGCAATCAGGGAAGAAACTTTGCAACATGATGATGAATTTGACAATGAGGAGTCCCTTGAAGGAAGTGATGAAGAAGATGAATTTGAATATGGGGATACTGATAGTGGCGAATCAGAGACAGAAATTGAGGACGATATAATCCATTGACAATAATGTAAACGTGCAATTACTTATAAAATGTAATGTGAACGTGGAATAACTTTTAATATGTAAATACTAAGTCGAACTTCAAAGTGGTGGGTGCAATATCATATAGCCTTTCTAGTTTTTTCAATGGTGTATGTTAGTTTTGTAAATTGTTGTATGGGTTTTTAAAATAATGTAGATGCCACCTAAAGGAGATGCGACATATACACGTCGGCCAGGGAAAGGCCTATTTCAGCAGATGAAAGAAGTATTAGCAGAACCAATTGCTAGACATGAAAGGGCAGGCTCATCGCATTCCCATCATTCAGATTCACAGCCCTCGACAGAACAAACACCTGTTGCACATCCTCACCCTCGCGCAGGTGATATTCGTATTGCTCCAGTCGGCCGTAGTGCTAGTCGATCTACTCCGACCCCTGTAGTTTCACCTGATGGTGGGAATTCCAATGGTCAGTCAACGGTATCCCAAGCCCCGATTCAGGCGCGCTTACGGATAAGACCTCACGGAAACACGTAAGTAATGCACCCTTTTGAACCCTATTAGTTTATTTAACATCAAGTATATGAAGTCCCAGTAAAATAACAGTAATTAATTGTGTCGAAACATGCACTTCATGTAGCTTCCTTCCATCAAGAGCAACACGGTTGGTGACTAGATGCTTTACCACACACTTCAAGGGACATCATGACTGGACGAGCGCAAGCCCAGCAGATATTCAAGCGTGGTGGCGCGTATTTGAGGTTAGCACTTTCTTATAACTATTTCGCCTTTATCAACCATGTTGCGAATCTATAGATCCGATTTACAATTTTTTTTCATAACGTGCAGGGATTATGTGAGTGGGATCCAGCTGACCATAATGAGGTCTATCGTGTTTGGCATATGATGGCGGCTAATCATTACCGATACACACTGGGTGACATCCGCCGAGAGAAAAATCCGGAAAAACGGCGAGCAAGGGCATCTTTTATGACCGACGCACAGTATGCAAAAATGGAGGAATGGTGGGCTACAACGAAGTTTAACGAGCGATCGGCAAGGGGTAAGACAATGCGAGCTTCATCATCGCAGTCATCTAACTCCACAGGTGCATGCAGTGCTACTTATGCAGGAGGTTCAGTTTCAATTACTGAACACCGAGAAAGAATAGTAATATTATCATACTCTTTTACACAAAATTCAACTTACTTATGTTGTAATAAAATTAATGTTAGTACGTTTCCAATGTAGCGTGAGAAAGATCCGGAGAAGAGGGATCCTGGCTTGTTCAAGGTGATGCAGCAAACTCATAAGAAAAAGAGCGGGGAATACGTTAACAGGCGGGCTGAAGAAGTTGCGGTAATTATTTGAATACTCATTATAGCAAATATTTTTGATTTTGTTACTAATAAATTATCTTTACTTTTTATGAAGGCAATAATAACTGTTGAAATTGAGGAAGCAACGCAACAAATGGATGACGAAGGTGGTGCACCTGACATAGATGAGGTTGCGATCATGAGTGCAGCTGCTGGGGGCAGGAAGAAAGGACGTGTATTTGGCCTTGGATCAGAACAACATGTTGTGCCTGGACGACGACGACCAGGGCTTACTCATGCAGCACATGTTGATGTGATGCAGACTCCGGAGTTCGCTGAACAAGTACAGCGAGTCGTAGCGGAGCAAACTGCACAGCAAGCATCACATTATGAGCGGAAG
>SMDT01001884.1:0-64659 GCA_005392925.1 Aquilaria sinensis
CCTACTCCAACGGACACACTACCATCGTCCAAAACGGAGTCACCCCTGCAAAAAGAAAAGAGTAAACGGGCAAGTGCGCCGAACTCCAAAGACACTGCATCGCGCACAGGTCCAGAAGGGGACGTTATAACCCCAGGCAACAACGGACCATTGCCGAAAGTCCAGAAATAGAAAAAGGGGAAATCCAACGAAGACCGAATATAGGCGAAAGACAAAAACTCCCGACCGAAGGAGTTCCAGGCGCAAAAACACTACGACACTGGAACGATACTCCGGAAGCCCGAGGATGGGGAAATCGCCTGAGTTAGCATATTCGGTTAACAAAGTCATGAATCACCCAAAGACCGGCATTACTGGGAACAAAAACCTGGGATAAGGGAAGGAAAATGCCCCGCAAAGAGCCATCTTCCAAAGATTCTGATGAAATGGCAAAAAGTACAGAAAATGTCCCGGATAATCTTCCTTGATTAAGGAAGAACAACGATTGGAAGGAAAGCTCAGGCCCATTATAGAAAGGCATCGGCAGAAAGAGGTGCAGAGCAGCGCGCAAAAAGAGGTGCGAATAGACGCGCCCAGGAAGGGCGAGAATGGCCAAAAAAAAAAAATGCACCAGCACCCGAAAGAAGGCCTTCGGAATAAAATGCCCAAAATACTCCCATCGGAGTCGGGAATTCCGAGAGACTGCCCTCAGCCCTCGGCAGATACGGTTCACTGCCAACAAAGCCTGAAGAAAAATGCTACGAGAAAACAGTAAACCACCTCGTTTGGCGAAGCCCCTACTGATCAAGCAGGCAAAAAGCATACACAAACCTACTCAAAAGAACATGATGCGCAGAGATGGCACATTATTGCCAGCAGCATAAAGGGCTTCAGCCTTTAGGTGAAGGAGGCGAAAAATTTAGCCATTACCTCCGAAGTTAAAAGATACTTTGGTCCACTAGCTTAGTTTTGAAGTAACAAGCAAGTGGAAGTCCCCGAATAAGAATTACACACCGGGGACTACGAAAAAATCGGAAAAAGCAAAAGGAGAAGGTCCAGCAGGGCCGATAAAATTCCTGCTGGGAATTATCAAGCAAGTCTTCCGAAAAACTACAGGGAGAAAAAACCTTCCTTACTCGCCTGCAAAGGCCAGTGCCCACTTGGAGCAATAAAGCTACCAAGTAAAGCGCGAGTATTCGGAGGAAGGAAGAACGAGCTCGGGAGGAATGCTCGGCAAAAAAAAAATAGAGAGAGAAAAAAGAAATAGCCGCAAATCGGGAAACCGAACTCGAGCCACTCCCAAAAGCATGAACAAACTCTGGAGAAGTGTTTCCTCCGCAAAAGATGGCCGTGGGCGCAAAAATGCCCCGAACGGCAAAAGGAGACTTCATTCTCCAAAAGGCCTAAACACAACCCCGAGAACCGCCTCAGGGGAGAACTTCGGCCACCAAAAGGACCTCTCCTAATTCAAGGCAAGGTCCGAAAGAAAGCATCATCAGCTTGGCAGCATCAAAGGGAGAAAATTGAGAAATACCTCAAAAGAATTTTTAGGTAAATAGTATTTTTGGCTGAATAGTACTTAGAAAAATTTCTCTTTTCTCCTGCACAGGTTACCCCCTGAACAAGGATGAAGCACGCACGCTCAAAGGCTCGGAATCCATCAAAGGCAATCTAGTGTTCGCCTGAAAAGTCTTTGATAACCGAGAAAACGAAGTCAACCAGCAGAAAGGCCAGGGAATGGTTCTCTGAAGACCCCTAGTCGTCACTACAGAGACCATTATCCCTACAAAAGTAGTTTGGCCGACAGGTGTCCGGTAAAAGAAGAAATCACCTCGGAGTGAGAATTAAGCTCGCCCTAGTTGATGAACACTGAGAAACGGCCAAACTCAAAAGAAAGGTTTTTTCAGCGAAAATCGGCGATAAGGGCGAAACTGCATGGAAGGACAAGAGGAATACGGAAGGAAGATCTCGCTCTCCGAAAGGCCGAATCCCGAAAAACCATCACGTGGGGTGCTTCGGCCAAACAGGAAAGAGCCTTGCTCGGTGAGGTCCGAAAGAGAGTATACGACCTCGGCAACACTGAAGGGAGAAAAACTGAGGAACAAGGCACCTGGGCACCTTCAAGAAATTCTATACTTAGAATTTTCAGACAAGAAATAGTGCAAGCCAGGAATTCGTCTGAGTACTAAAAAGTTTTCTCCTGTCTGAGAAGAATCGCCGAACAAGGACAAAGCATGCACTCCCAGAAATCTCCTGTTCCTCCCGAGGTTGGCAGGGTCATAAAAAAAGGGGGGGAAAGTGTCGTGCCCTAAACTGCCCCTGGCCCATTTGGGCCTGATTTTTTTTTTTTTTTTAAAACATGCAGCGGAAGTTTTCATTACACAGAAGGGGCTTTTAAAACTCACTAAGACTTATGGGCACGAACCCCAGGATACTTATCGGTACTAGCTCGTTAAGTTCTTTAATTAAGGTTAAGTTGAAGTGCTCTCAGAAACAAGCTAGCACCTATGTGGATTTCATGTGTTCATTTTCATGGTCTTTACCAAGCTTAGCCAAGAATATGCATGGCAACCAAAACACCAACTTAAGTTTGAAAACTTAATTTCATGCATATGCTTTGCATGCTTATGTGTTTTGGTGTTCACTAGTGCACATAATCACTTAATGCCTTTAGATGCAACTAATGCTTAGGCATGCATTAATTCACATATGTGCACTTAAATTCCTTATTAGCCAAACTTTACACAAGCATCCAATTTCATGCTCTTTCTAAGTTTACTTGCATGTTCTTTACTAAGTGTGCATACATAGCCAAACATTGCTTGCTTTCAACATAGACTTGGGCTTATGGGCCTTTTAGTACTTAACATGCATATGGCCCAAAATTAACCAAGAATATATTCAAATTTTCCAAGTTCTTATTTAAGCCCAAAACGTACATTAAAGCCTAATTTCAACATGCTTCAAGTTTCATGAAAACGTAACCCATAAATTCATGCATGGGCCTTAGTAAGTCCACCAAGCAATATAAACACCCAAAAATGTCCAAGTCCATAATACAAGCCCAAAGCCAAGTTTGGCCGAATTTTAGCTAAGTCCATAATTTGGTCACTAAAGTTAGACAAACAAAAACATGCTTAAAAGCAAGCCATAAATCCATAAAGCCATGGAACACAAATTTCCACCTTAATAGACCTTGTTCCCACAATTCTAAGACTTCAAGTCCTGCACAGAAAGTCCACATTTTTTTTTAGCTTGCTTACAAGCAGCTTATATACTTAGAATACTTAGAATATTTTGAGCAATACCATACACAAATCCAACCTTAGCACATAGAAAGAGTACTCAAGACTCTTAGTTTGATCTTTCAAGCAAACTTTTACCTACAAAAGTAGAGTAGGGCAAGTGAGTTATAAAACTCAATAAGGATTCCGTGGCATCCAATGCCTAACTTATAGCCTCCAAGGCCTAACATATGCCAAGAATGTAATGGAAAAATAATCCTTACTCCTGCAAAGAAAACATAAAGACAAAGAAAACACAAAGATACATGCATATAACAATAATATCATAATCGGGGGTTAGCATACACAACAAATCAAAGAAGCACACAAACACATGCGACTTAACACTTCATTCACAGAAGGGTAGCAAACATCCCTTAAGTTTTAATTCATTAATTTCATATACTTAATGTTTTCGGAGAGCTCACTTAGCATAGGAATTAACTTGGCTGCCTTAACTCCTAGCCCATAATGCTTGCTTACTTAACTTAGCTCATGAGCAAAACAGAATTGCCGAAGCAATAACATAACTTAAGCCCTCTTAGCACTCCTAGGATCACATGGTTTTTTGACCATCACCTAGGGGCCCGAATACTCACAAAAAAAAAGCCATGGAACTATACCATGCTATAAAGTGAGTATAGGAATCCTTACCCACAATACTGAAAGCTTTAGAAGCTTATTTTCCTTCATTTTCCTTGCTTGTTGATTCTAGAAATTGTTTTCTAGCATAAGAACCAAGATGGGCCAAATTTTATTAGTAACCATAAGGCACCAAGAACACTTGGTGATTAACTCAAATAACACAAAATACCAAGAACACTTAGTGTACACTTACAGAACCTCACAGAAGAGGTAAGGCCAATTTCTTGTGCTTGATGTTCTTCAAGCTTCTTCTTGATTTCTTGTTTCTAATGAACTTAGAAACTCAATCACACAAAGAGCTCCTTGAGTAAATCTTAAAACCTCCAAGAAATGGAAACGGCCAAATTTTCCTCCTTGGTTTTCTTTGAATTCTTCACTTGCTTCTTGCTCTTTATGGTCTTAGAGCTTGAATTCTACCAAGAATACTTGGTTCTAATTTGAGGAAGGATGATTTATAGCTATGGATGAATATTTAGATGAAGAAAAGAGTTGGAAATGTGTTTGGAGTGGTGAGACTTGGTATGGAAGAAAATGGAGAGAGAATGAGAGAGTTTGAGAGCAAATGGCTTTGAATGAGTGGATTGATTATGTTTTAATGTGTGGGAAGGTGATGGCTGGCCATATGGGAAGGAAAATGAGTGTATAATGTTCTTGGAAGAGTGGGAGACAAGATTTAATGGAAGGAAGACTAATTGGAAGACTTTGTGTAAGTTGGTAGAAAAAGTCAAAAGTAGGAGACATGTAGGTGAAGAAAGAATCCAAAGTCTTGACGATGAGAGGTGGATTAAAATAATAGGGAATGAATAATGTGTTTGAAATGAGTGGGAGACAAGATTAAAAGAAATGAAGACTAATTGGAAGACTTTTGGGTAAGTTTGGTACAAAAAGTCAAAAGTAGGTGGAGAAAGAATCCAAGGTGATGACTAAGGGTGGGAGGTGGATTAAACTAATGGGATTTGGAGGGAGGTGACATAAAATATTGGGAATTGGAGGGGCATGGCTGGCCAAGGCATCCTAGGCCATTAAAATGACCTAATTCCCCGTTTAGTCCTCCAACTTTCTGATTTTTGGGCAATTGAGCCCAACTACTAAAAATCCCTTTGTTCAATTGAGTCCCTCACCTTTAAAAACCACCATTTTCATCACTAATTCTCTTGGCCTAAGCCAAGCTTATTTTTAAGATGTTCAACTTTCAATTATGCACATGCCATATTGTCTCCTCAATTTAATTGAGCTAAATTCCCGATTAAGGAAAAATTCTTTTGCTCCAAATCCATTTAACCCGGGACCTAATCACTTTGGATTGTCTGGGCATTAGAACAGTCCCCTCCTTAAGAAATTTGGTCCTCCAAATTTTCCTAGAAGTTTAGGGAAAATATCAGGATAATTCTTAAGCATTTTAGCTTCAACCTCCCATGTGGCCTCCTCATCAGAATGGTTAGTCCATTGGACTTTTACCATTGATATCCACTTACTTCTGAGCTTCCTAGTGTCCTTTGCCAATACCCAAATTAGTTCTTCTTCATAGGTGAGATCTTGGGTGATGGGAACACTAGTGACATGTACCATTTGTTTAGGATCAGAGACACACTTTTTCAGCAGGCTTACATGGAATGTGTCATGTACATGTCCCAGCTCAGGCGGTAGCTCTAACTTGTAGGCTACATTTGCTACTCTTGTGAGTATTAGGTATGGTCCTATATACCTTGGGGCTAATTTTCCTCGCTTTCCAAACCTCATTACTCATTTCATAGGAGATACTTTCAACCACTCGATCTCCTACCTGGAACTCCAGGTTTCTTCTTTTCTTGAGGTTGACATATGATTCTTGCCTATTGTTGGCAGTCTTAATCCTTTGCTGGATTTGCTTAATCTTCCCAGTAGTTTCTCTTATGAGTTATGGGCCAATTTCCAACTTATCACCTGGCTCATGCCAGCAGTGTGGAGTTATGCATATTCTTCCATAGAGTGCCTCATAAGGTGCCATGCCAATCACTGAGTGATGGCTATTGTTGTATGAAAACTCCTCTAAAGGCAAGTGTTTATCCTATTCTCCTTGGAAGTCAATAACACAACACCTTAACATATCTTCCAAAGTTTGAATGGTTCTTTCAGTCTGTCCATCCGTTTGAGGATGGTATGCAAAACTGAATTTTAACTTAGTGCCCAAGGCATGGTGCAAGGACTTGCAGAATTTGGAAACAAATCTTGGGTCTCGATCTGAGACAAGATCGTCTGGTACACCATGTAGCCTTACTATCTCCTTAACGTATAGTTGGGCTAATTTCTCAAGGGAGTCTGTAAGGTTTATGGGCAAGAAGTGGGCTGCCTTAGTCAATCTATCCACTATGACCCAGATTGTATTACACTTTCTTCGAGTCAGTGGCAAACCCACTACAAAGTCCATAGATATGGATCCCCATTTTCTTTCTGGTATAGGTAAGCTCTGTAATTTTCCACCAGGTCTCTGGTGCTCCACTTTGACTTGTTGACAAGTCATACACCTAGCCACATAAGCACCAATCTCTTGCTTCATATATGGCCACCAGAAATGGGATTTCAAATCCTTATACATTTTCTGAGCTCCAGGATGCATACTCATCAAACTGGAGTGGGCTTCTTCTAGGATTTGTTGCCTGATTCCATCCTTATTTGGCACATAAATCCTATCCCGGAAATATAATATTTTAGCCTTAAAGGAAAATCCTTGATACAATTTTCCTTGTTTCTACCCAGAGATCCTGGGAATCTCCTCATCTTGAAGCTGAGCTTCCTGAATTAGGTCTTTCCACTCAGACCTAATAGTTAGGACCTTTACTTGGTCCATTTCCCACTTATCCCAATCTTGGGCCAACTCAGATATACTAAGTACTTTTGCCTCAGTAGGCTCTCTAGTGGCTTTGAGTATTCCCGTGTACTTTCTACTGAGAGCATCAGCCACCACATTAGCTTTCCCGGCCGTATACTCGATGACGCACTCAAAATCTTTCAGGTACTCAAGCCATCTTCTTTGCCTCATGTTCAGGTCCTTTTGTGTAAACAGGTACCTTAGACTCTTGTGGTCTGTGAAGACTTGGAATCTGCCTCCAAGTAGGTAGTGCCTCCATTGCTTCAGAGCAAAGATCACTGCCGCTAATTCCAGATCATGAACTGGATAATTCTTCTCATGAGGCCTTAATTGTCTTGATCCATAGGCTATTGCTTGCTTCCCTTGCATTAAGACACAGCCCAGCCCAACTCGAGAAGCATCCGTGTAAACTATATACTCCTTAGTAGGGTCTGGTAGAACCAGTATTGGGGCTGTAGTCAATCTTTCCTTAAGTTCTCGGAAGCTAGCCTCGCATTGCTCACTCCACTCAAACTTTTGGTCCTTTCTTGTCAATTGAGTGAGCGGAGCTGCTAGTACAGAAAATTTAGGCACAAATCTCCTGTAATAGCCAGCAAGTCCCAAGAAGCTTCTTATGTCCCTCACAGTCTGAGGTTGCTTCCATTCCAAGACAGCTTTGATTTTCTCGGGATCAACAGCTAATCCATGCTCATTGATCACATGTCCGAGAAACCCGATTTCCTTAGCCCAGAATTGGCACTTACCTAGTTTGCCATATAACTCATGTTCCTTTAACAGGCTTAGCACCCTTCTCAGGTGCTCCTTATGGGCTTCTTCATCCTTTGAGTACACTAATATGTCATCGATAAATACCACAACAAAGTGGTCCAAATAAGCCTTGAACACTCTTTGCATGAGGTCCATGAAAAAGGCTGGCGCATTTGTGAGCCCAAATGGCATCACTGTGTACTCAAAGTGACCATATCTGGTTCTAAAAGCTGTCTTTGGGACATCTTCTTCCCTGACTCTCAGCTGGAAGTATCCAGATCTGAGGTCTATTTTGGAAAACACCTTAGCTCCCTTTAACTGATCAAATAGATCCTCGATCCTTGGGAGGGGGTACTTATTCTTAATGGTCAGTGCGTTGAGCTTCCTGTAATCAATGCATAACCTAAGGGTTCCATCTTTCTTCTTCACAAAAAGTACAGGTGCTCCCCAAGGAGATGTACTTGGCCTTATGAAACCCTTCTCAAGCAACTCATCCAATTGCTTCTTTAGTTCCATCATTTCAGGCATAGCCATCCTGTAAGGAGCAATAGATGCTGGTGCAGCTCCTGGCACCAATTTGATCTCAAACTCAACCTCCCTTACAGGAGGGAGTCCTGGGAGATCAGTGGGGAACACTTCAAGGAATTCTCTTACTATGGGTATTTTACCCAGCTCTATTTCTACTTCTGTTCCATTTAACCCTAGGTATTCACCTTTTATTAATAAGGGTTTGTGTTCCACCACCTTTAAATGAAATTCTGGGACTAACCCAGAAGATTTTTCCAAAGATTGAGGTTTGTGCCCAGGCAGATAAAGTTGCCTGGCATGGCAGTCTATAACCACCCGATTGGCACTAAGCCAGTTCATTCCTAGGATGATGTCATATCCATTAGTATCCAAGACCATCAGGTCGGCTCTAAGCTCTAGTTCACCTAGCTTAAGCATGCAATCTTTTACCATATGGTATGTTATCATAACCTCATTCCCGGCAGTTTTAACCAGGTACATTTTATCTGTATTGCATACTTCTAGGTTTATATCTTTGACTAGCTTAGAGGATACTATAGATAGAGATGCTCCAGTATCGAACAAAACTGATACTTCATAACCATTTATGGAAATGGTACCTTTTAGAGTCTTCCTGACCAGCTTAGCCTGGTCTATTTCTTCCTCATCCTCCCCAGCTTTGTTGACCTCTGGGTCCTCTCGTGCTTTCATCGATGTCTCAATCTGGAATATTCTTCCAGTAGCCTGAGGTTGTCCCCTCCTGGCCTTATCTTGGTCCCTTCTTTGTGGGGGTGGAGGCATATTGGGCCTCCTTATGGGCAATTGCCTCTGTGCCCATCTGTTATTAAACCCTCCTGGGGTCCTCTGATCTTCTCCCCTGACAGGACAGTCTTTTACCCAGTGATCCTGGGCACCACATTTAAGGCATCCGGAAGTGAGCCTATAACATGGCTTCTGGCCATGGAATTTTCCACATGTCTCACATTGTGGCCCATAGGGGGATGCGGTCTTCTCTCTTTTGTTACCCTTTCTTGGCTCATATGCCAAGCTTTCTCTGCCTCTCTTCTTAGAGAATTTTTGCATCCCACTAGTACTTCCAGGGCCATTCATGGCTTGCCCCCTGAATTCTTGCTCTAGGGCCATAGCCCTCTGTACAATGTCGTAGTATTTGTGGGCTCCTACTGCTCTAAGTATTTGCCTCAGCTCTGGCCTAAGTCCCCGAAGAAACCTCTTGGCCTTAAGGTCCTCTCGATCATCGTACTGTGGTGCGTACCGTATGAGGTTGCTGAACCTCTGTTCGTACTCCAGTACGGAGAGCTCTTTCTGCTCAAGCAGGTCAAACTCAACCTGCTTCTAGTTTTTTAGTGCTTTACTGAAGTATTGCTGATGAAACACTTGTTGGAATTCGGCCCATCTCATTGTTCTTCTACTTTGAGCGGGCCGCCTAGCATTTTTGATGGCATAAGTCCGATGGACTGTTCTCCACCACAATTCAGCATTTCCTTCCAGCTTGAATGTTGCCAGTAAGACCTTCTGAGAAGAGGAAACCTCCATTCTCTCAAAGATCTTTTCAATTTGGTTTACCCAGAATTCTGCTTCGTTTGGGTTACAGCTTCCTTTAAATGTTAGGGGTCTTAGGGTAAGGAACCCCTCTAGTTGGCCTTCTCTTAGGCCTCCACCATTATCCATATTAGGCCTCCCTCTTTGGGCCCTCCCTACTCTAGTGGTGACAGTGAGTTGGGCAGGCCCATCAATATCTTCTATGTTCAGCTCTTCTGCATCTAGACTTTCTTCTTCTTCTTCCCTCAGTTCTTGCCTGATCTCAGATTTTATTCTTCTGGCTCTGGGGTTTCTCCTTTCCTCGTCCTCATCATCGCCATTTTCGCTAGCTGGATCATCGAGTATAGGTTCATTTCCTGGCCTTCTTCTCATTGGTGGCTCTCTTTGTTGCCTAACAGGTTCTGGGACTTGGGTTGGACCCCTTGCCAGGATTTGCATGCTAGTTGCTAATTAGGCCATAGTGGCCTACATAGCTTCCATCATTGCTTCCATTCTTGCTTCTCTTCTTTCCTGGGCATCAATGCTAGGCCCAGTAACATTAGCCCTTATGAGCTTCGAAGGCTTGACTTGGGCCTTTAGCACAAAGCCAGCATTTTCATTCCTCTGATGGGAAGTTTCATTTCCATTTCGGCCTCGGTTCGTATTTTTGGCTATCATCCTGTAATTAACAACAAGCAGGGCACACAATTGCTCAATATTAATAAATATTGATTAGTGGAGTTAACCTATGTGGGAACAAGTCTATACTAAGAATCATAGACCAAAACTTTGGTCCTTAAGAGCAACTGTGCTCTGAAACCAAGCTGTCGTGCCCTAAACTGCCCCTGGCCCATTTGGGCCCGATTACTTAAAACATGCAGTGGAAGTTTTTATTACATAGAAGGGGCTTTTAAAACTTATTAAAACTTATAGGCACGAACCCCAGGATACTTACCTGTACTAGCTCGTTAAGTTCTTTAATTAAGGTTAAGTTGAAGTGCTCTAAAAAACAAGCTAGCACCTATGTGGATTTCATGTGTTCGTTTTCATGGTCTTTACCGAGCTTAGCCAAGAATATGCATGGCAACCAAAATACCAACTTAAATTTGAAAACTTATTTTCATGCATATGCTTTGCATGCTTATGTGTTTTGGTGTTCACTAGTGCACATAATCACTTAATGCCTTTAGATGCAACTAATGCTTAGGCATGCATTAATTCACATACATGCACTTAAATTCCTTATTAGCCAAACTTTACATTAGCATCCAATTTCATGCTTTTTTAAAGTTTACTTGCATGTTCTTTACTAAGTGCGCATACATAGCTAAACATTGCATGCTTCCAACATAGACATGGGCTTATGGGCCTTTTAGTACTTAACATGCATATGGCCCAAAATTAACCAAGAACATATTCAAATTTTCCAAGTTCTTATTTAAGCCCAAAACATACATTTAAGCCCAATTTCAACATGCTTTAAGTTTCATGAAAACATAACCCATAAATTCATGCATGGGCCTTGGTAAGTCCACCAAGCAATAAAAACACCCAAAAATGTCCAAGTCCATAATACAAGCCCAAAGCCAAGTGTGGCTGAATTTTAGCTAAGTCCATAATTTGGTCACTAAACTTAGACCAACAAAAATACATGCTTAAAAGCAAGCCATAAATCCACAAAGCCATGGAACACAAATTTCAACCTTAATAGACCTTGTTCCCACAATTCTAAGCCTTCAGGTCCTGCACAGAAAGTCCACATCTTTTTTTTAGCCTGTTTACAAGCAGCTTATATACTTAGAATACTTAGAATATTTTGAGTAATACCATACACAAATCCAACCTTACCACACAGAAAGAGTACTCAAGACTCTTAGCTTGATCTTTCAAGCAAACCTTTACCTACAAAAATAGAGTAGGGCGGGTGAGTTATAAAGTCAATAAGGATTCCGTGGCATCCAATGGCTAACTTATGGCCTCCAAGGCTTAACATATGCCAAGAATGTAATGGAAAAATAATCCTTACTCCTGCAAAGAAAACATAAAGATAAAGAAACACAAAGATACATGCATATAACAATAATATCATAATCGGGTTTAGCATGCACAACAATTCAAAAAAGCACAAAAACACACGCCACTTAACATTTTGTTCATCGAAAGGCAGCAAGCATCCCTCCAGTTTTAATTCATTAATTTCATATACTTAATGTTTTTAGAGAGCTCACTCAGCATAGGAATTAAGGTGGCCGCCTTAACTCTTAGCCGATAATGCTTGCTTACTTAACTTAGCTCATGAGCAAAATAGAATTACCGAAACAATAACATAACTTAAGCCCTCTTAGCACTCCTAGGATCACATGGTTCTTTGACCATCACCTAGGGGCCTGAATACTCACACAAAAAAGCCATGGAACTATTCCATGCAATAAAGTGAGTGTAGGAATCCTTACCCACAACATCGAAAGCTTTATAAGCTTATTTTCCTTCATTTTCCTTGCTTGTTGACTCTAGAAATTGTTTTCTAGCATAAGAACCAAGATGGTCCAAATTTTATTAGTAACCATAAGGTACCAAGAACACTTGGTGATTAACTCAAATAACACAAAATACCAAGAACACTTGGCGCACACTTACAGAACCTCACAGAAGAGGTAAGGCCAATTTCTTGTGCTTGATGTTCTTCAAGCTTCTTCTTGATTTCTTGCTTATAAAGAACTTAGAAACTCAATCACATAAAGAGCTCCTTGGGTAAAGCTTAAAACCCCCAAGAAATGAAAATTGCCAAATTTTCCTCCTTGGTTTTCTTTGAATTCTTCACTTGATTCTGGCTCTTTATGGTCTTAGAGCTTGAATTCTACCAAGAATACTTGGTTTTAATTTAAGGAAGGATGATTTCTAGCTATGGCCAAATATTTGAAGGAGGAAAAGAGTTGGAAATGTGTTTGGAATGGTGAGACTTGGTATGGAAGAAAATGGAGAGAGAAAGAGAGAGTTTGAGAGCAAATGGCTTTGAATGAGTGAATTGATTATGTTTTAATGTGTGGGAGGGTGATGGTCAGCCATATGGGAGAGAAAATGAGTGTATAATGTGCTTGGAAGAATGGGAGACAAGATTTTATGGAAGGAAGACTAATTGGAAGACCTTTGTGTAAGTTGGTAGAAAAAGTCAAAAGTAGGAGACAAGTAGGTGAAGAAAGAATCCAAAGTCTTGACTAAGGATGGGAGGTGGATTAAAATAATAGGGGATGAATAATGTGTTTGAAATGAGTGAGAGACTAGATTAATAGAAATGAAGACTAATTGGAAGACTTTTGGGTAAGTTTGGTAGAAAAAGTCAAAAGTAGGTGAAGAAAGAATCCAAGGTGTTGACTAAGGGTGGGAGGTGGATTAAAATAATGGGATTTGGAGGGAGGTGACATAAAATATTGGGAATTGGAGGGGCATGGCTGGCCAAGGCATCCTAGGCCATTAAAATGGCATAATTCCCCCATTTAGTCCTCCAACTTTCTGAATTTTGGGCAATTGAGCCCAACTTACTAAAAATCCCTTTGTTCAATTTAGTCCCTCATCTTTAAAAACCACCATTTTCATTACTATTTCTCTTGGCCTAAGCCAAGCTTATTTTTAAGATGTTCAACACTCAATTATGCACATGCCATATTGTCTTCTCAATTTAATTGAGCTAAATTCCTAATTAAGGAAAAATTCTTATGCTCCAAATCCATTTAACCCGGGACCTAATCACTTTGGATTGTCCGGGCATTACAGAAAGTGTATCCACGGTCGAACAAGGGTAGGCTAAAAAATTTTTGCCCAAGGGAACTTCACCAACTACGCAAGATCGCCCGAAAAAATAGCTGGAAAAACAAGCAAAAGAAGTATGCTTCCGAAGCCTCTAAACTGAAAGAGTTCGGGACAACGAGGAAACAAAAGAAGCACGTTTCTGAAGTCCTCTAACCGAAAGAGCTCGGGACAACTGGGAAACCAAAAGACTGATCAAAAGACTTAGCCAAAAATATGAAGGAAAAAAATTCATTGATATAAGGAGAAGGTTACAAGAAGTACAAGAGAAACATGAAAAGAAAAACCCTAGGGTGCTTAAGGATCCCCGGCAGCGCGAGAAGTTCCAGCTCCCGTGTCTCTAGCCGTCGCCTTCGGCGCAGGTAGAGGAACAGGTGGCAGGTTGAGGTGATCAGCTTTCGACCAAGTCCACCGAGGACCCTTGGGAATATCCAGGGCCGAAAGAAAGGAGGTATCGAGGTCCGGATAGCGTTGCAAAAATTGATGGCGAGCTAAACAAAAGCCGTCCTGAAAGGACACCTTCGACATCTGGACGGCTTTATCCCTCTCTACATCTAGCGAGTTCGCCTCATTCTCAAGACCAGCAACCTCTTTCTCGAGACCCAGGATCTCCTCCTTCAGACCGGCAATCCTCCGCACCAATCCCTTCGCGTTTCTCCTTTTCGCTGCACTCCTCCTCAGAAAATAAACCCTGGCTTAAAGAGCCGCCTTTTCGGCAAGAGTCTTCTTCAGAAGGGTAGCTTCTTCTTCTTTCTCCTTCTGAATAACCTCATTGGCCGAAGTCAAGCGCACAACCTCCTCGCCAAGGTCGCTTATTTTACGGGAAAAGTCCTTCAAAAGGTCCGATTGGCCTATGAGGAACTCATCCCGGAGCAGAGCAACCTTCTCCTTGGCTATGCGCCTTAACTCGACATTAACTATGTCCAAGTTAATACAGAAGAGCCTAGCCTGCTCCAGTTCACTTTCAGCCCGAGCTCGGGCAGAAGACTGCTCTGCCGCCCAAAATCGGAGGTGTTCACTGTACCCCAAAAGCTGCGAAAAGAGAAGGAGAATATCCTCAGGGAAAGCAGCATAAGGAAAGGCAAAACACTTGGGCAAAAAAGAGATAAGGCTACCTAAGTGGCGCGTTCAGAAATTCTAGTGGCGAGGATATCCCCAGAAGCACACTCCTCAGCAACTGCCCTAGAAGAGGCTTCTGTAAGAACACCTTTCGCCATCTGGGGAGCCATCACTTGGCAATCTCCGGAAAACAAGTTCATGTCTTCCGTGAAAGACCAAAACAGCTCCCTCGGAATTTTGTCTTTCGGGAGAAGGGAGTCCCGAAGAGCCCATCTTCGGGCATGATCAGCCATCCATGCGGGGGTCGCCCGGTCCTCTGCAAAATGGAGGGGCGCGAGTCAGGAAGGGCTCCCTGAAAACATAAGTTATGAGCAAGAATGTATTTGGAGCAAACCTGGTGCAACCCCGGTAGTATCCTCGGTAGTGTCCGCCGCAAAGGCCGGAATATACTTGACTTTGTCCTTGCTAAGTCTGTCCAACTTTTGAATAGTTGGACTCTCGGGCAAAGAGCCTAAAAGCCCCACGGGCGAGATGGGACCCGACGGAGTGAAAAGGGTGACTACTCCGGCGGGCACCTCGGCCGCCGCAATATCGGCCTCAGAAGATGTCGCAGCTACTTCGGAGGGGGTGACAACCCTGGTGGATAACGGAGTAACATCAACCATGGCCAAGGTTGCAGTAGCGTCGGTGGAAGTGGCCATCGCATCGGTTGAGATATCAACCTTGGTGGATGTAGCAATAACTTCATCGACCTCCACCACATCTTCGGAAGGTGAAGTAAGGGCTCTCTTCTTTGACTTCTTGGCCGAAGACGGTCCACTCCCAGTAGACTTACGCCTTTTGGAGCCACTTTTCTTTGCTTGTTCTCCCTTCTCTACTTGACCAAGGAAGAGATTCTTGTAGTAGGCAGCAGAATCTTCAGCCATCTCTAAAAAAAAAAATGGGGGGGGGGAAAGCATCAGTACGAGCCAAAGGCGTTTTAGCCAAAAAAGGAGTTTCCGGGAAATAAGAAAGGCGTCAGCAAAAATTGAAAAAATACGACTTCAGGAAATTGAGAAATTAGCAAAAGTCGAACGACTCCCGAGGAAGGCACTCACAAAAAACCTTGCCAAAATCAGGATTCCTGGATGCCATCGTAAATAGTGGCCGGAAATCGCTCCGCCGTGCAGACCGTCGCTCAAAGAAATGAAAAGGGCGAGAAAGCGAGAGCAAGGGGGAAAGCACAGAAAAGAGCAAAAGGAAAGAATGACAAAGGGAAAGCTTATATAGAGCAAAGAAAGGGCAATTGAAAAGGCGTCATAACTGCTGCATGGGAGCGAAACGTCACCATAATTACCCTTCCCGCGCAAAAAGACGTGCCATACCAATTGACGCTTGCCACGTGTCGGTCATCGCGAGAAACTAGGGCATGTTTTCTGACATCCTAAAGATTTGGGTCTAGCCCCAGATTGACGCGCCTAGTTTCAAGGCATGACAGTCCATTGACTTAAGACAGAAAAGATAAGATTGGACATCTCGGACATCTCGGCAACGCCGAAAGGCAGGTATGCGACATTCGCCCGAGCAAACTACACCCTTAAAATGGCGAAGTACCTTTCTTGCAAATGATATAAGCTGGATCCTCTGAAAGTGCTCCCAAAAGGGCTACAAGCCGAAGTCATACTTCGGCTTTCCGAAGGAGGGCATGTGATGGCCGAAGTGCCATGGTCTTGGCCACTAACTTCGGAGGAGGGGCCAAACGCCTGACATATCCGACCTCGGAAGACCCATCGCACCAACCTCGGAAAGTTACTGTATCGCCTCCCCATCAGAGGACGAATGAACCAACTTCGGAAGAGTGAGAACACCCCGAAGAAACGGTGTCACCCCGGGGAGAGGTCCTTGCTCGTCCACCTAAAAGGTAACGTCGGCCGGAGGGACCTCGGAGGGATGATGGGTGATACGAAGGAGTCTCTGACATATTTGCCCGTACGTCCTAGACGTTGACCTCAAGCATTCTGACAGGCCACTGTAGTCCGTGCTCTGGCACACTGAGACACGATTCTCGACAAACCATTGCCCGAGAAAGCCTGCACACGGCTGACCACTTTCCTGTTTAAGAGGTACGGATCCTATCCGTCCATACACGTGTCACGATCAGGAGGGTTCATTTTCTCCTATTTACAGCAGGAAAAACTCTGGGCAAAAAAAAGGGGGGCTGGACAGGAGCTTTGGAGAATACTCCAGAGTCCCAGTTTTCTCCTCTCTTCTCCTCTAGGCATGCCAGAAAAACGCCTCTGGCGTGATGCTTCTCCTTATGTGCATGCCAGAAAAATACCCCCAGCCAGTCTATTTTATGCCTATTCTTTGCTATTTAGAGGCACTGACTTGGGCGTCGGAGGCTCCTCCCTGGAAAACCGCTCCGGGGACCTCCTAACCCCTGTTTTCTGTACATTTCAGGCCGAACCGCTTGAAGATGTCAGCTTTTTCAGGCTCCTTCCTGCACCGGAAATCCTTCATGGCCCCCGCTCTCCATCGTAGGACGGCCACCTATGACATCCCTCAGGAGGTCCCTGTCGCCCCCGTCGTGGAGCCACGGCGGGATCGTAAACGATGGCTAACCCAACGCCATCAATTTCGAATGTGGCTTCCTCAAGCCCTTGATAGATAATAGATTTTGCCTTGCAATCTTTTTTTCGATCGGCTAGGAGGATCACCTTTTGAGCTTCTGTCAAATTATTCTCAACATCTTTAGATTATGGCTCAATATATCCATCTTCAACGATGTCCATGACATCTTGAGCTCCAAGGACGGCCTTTAGTTGGATGCACTAATTGTCATTGTTGTTTTTTGACAACTTTGGAATCAATGTCTGTGTTGATCTGTTCACCATATTGAGCTTAAAATTATCAAATCAATCTTCTAGAGTTAGAATTTTGAAAAATGGACACCACCGTTGTGTCCAGAATGATCAAAAACCTTTGAAAGTATATCCTTTGAATTTTATTGATACTCCTAAGGGCTAAAAAATTTTTCAAAAATCCTTGTGGGCTAAATTGAAAAATATTAAACTCAGAGGGCAAAGATTGCAACTCTGGAACACTATAAGGACTAACTAGTAATTTTAGATATTTCAGCTTACGTGGCAGATGATTGGGATCTGTGTCTGTCGTGGCACCAAGGTGTCTCCTATGTGGACAATGATGTGGCACCAAGGTGTCGCTTATGTTGATGATGATGTGGCTGATGATTTGGCAGTCAAACTTTGACTATTGCTGATGTGGCAAGATGATATGGCAATTTTTAATGATGTGGCGATGACTGGGCAAGGATGTGGCTGATAACTGGGTTGTCTTCAACCTTCAGAAATCTTACGCGCAAAAAAAAAAAAGAGGAATTTTCGGGCGGCTCGGCCGGTAGTTCCAGGTGACGCTTTTTCACCAGAAAGCTTTTACGATGAACCTCACAAGGCTCTGATACCACTGTTGGAGAGAAAGAACGGATTTATTGCACTCTAGTTGAGGTTACAACAAATCAAAGGAATTTACAGTCCCAAAAATAAAACCCACAGACTTTCTGTTTCTCTCATTTCTGAAGTTCTTTCTGAACTTTCTTAACTTCTTAGCTTGCAAACAACAAGCAAATACATCTATTTATAGAGATAAGAAGAGAAAAATTTAACTAAAAAAAATGAAGTTTCAACGCGTCGGTGCTGACATCGGTGCCGGCTTCAAACTTTGCTGCACCAAACTTCTGACTTTCAATTAATCAACAGCCCTTCAAAATGGCACTGAAATGAACAGAAGAGTTAAGTTTATTTTTCAACAAGCATCACAGGATACCTACTCAGATTACAAACAAAAGGATTACAAAGCTTTCAATGCTAAGAAATCAGCTTATGGTAACAGTAACATTGGCAGCATATTCATAGCAAATGCAGTAAGATGTGAATATTTCTCAAATCAGCTTATGGACGGTATCATTGATGAGATTCTGAAATATTTTTCAAATCTGTTGCAGAAGTCCTCTGAGGTTGAACCAGCAGCGGATCAAAACAAAAGAGAAAATTCCAAAAAAATCAAAACGAAATCCGAGAAAAAACGAAACCTCTTTTGTCTGAATCAGATGTGTTCTGTAGTGCCACTGTGGTCTCAATTTCCGGTCAATGCCTTTTAAAAACTGTGCCTAGACGCCACCGTGGAGTGAGGGCTGTGAGATCAATTAAGGGGAAAGTACCAAAAAAATCATTGTAGTTATGGTCACAGACCGATTTGGTCTCATACTTTTGAGTAGTTCAAATTACATCACTAAAGTCATAATTTGGGCCCAAATTAGTCATTAATATCATATTTTAGTACTGAATATACCACTAGCCGTTAAAAATCTAATGGTAAATATGATAAGTTGTTGGCTTTTGAAATCTTGTAATACTAATGCAACATTTAATAAATTTCAAAAATTTTATGTAATTTATTATTTTTATTTATTTTATGTAATTTATCACAGCATCAGTTACTGTTGGATTCCCCACTGGTGACGGAGGCAATGCCAGGAAGGTAGTGTTAGACATCACTATTTACAAATAAACAAAAACTGCGATACCAGGAAGTAAATGATTATAGACACATCTTTATTGGTTGGATGAGCTTAATTTGATCGAGGTTTAGGTTATCTGTAGCATTGGAATGCAGTGACTAATTTGAACGTCACTTCTAGAGATACTAGTGGCCGATCCAGTGAAGGATATAGATGATTGTCACACAAATAGCGAAAAATGATAAATCATACATAATTATTGAAGTTTATTAAAAGTTGCGTAAGAACCCTAAGATTTCAAAATCAACAATTTCTCATGTTTACAGTTAGATTTTTAATGGCTTGTGACATATTTGGTACCAAATTGTAACATTAGTGGCCAATTTAGATCCAAACTATGACTTCAGTAATAAAATTGAAACTACTTAAAACTATAGTTACCAAATTGATCAAGACCCATAACTATGGTGAATTTTTTTGTACTTTTCCCGTCAATTAAATGAAAGGATCAGCAAGTCAGGGCGGATCAAAATTCAGAAAAAAGAAAAAGTCTAGAAAACGAACCAGATCAAGTACAAGAGGACTAGCGATCTGGTTCCGGTGCTCTTGATGAAGGTAAGCAATCTTCCTGAGCGAAGACTTGTTGGTGACCAGCCGCTGCTGACGACCCCAACGGAAAGCCAAAGCCCCATATCAGAGTACCATCAATTTTTCCAGAAGAATCAAAATAAAATAAAATAAACATAAAAATAGAAGATTTTTGAAGACGGACGATGTGCGTTGAGGCAAAGAAGAGAGCCAAGAGGTACCAAGGAAGCACGAAGGCAAGCCCCAAGCCAAACAAAGAGACGGTTTGACGAGACTGTGGGAATTAGATTGATTCCATCAAGGCCTAAGTCCATAGTTCGCCACAAAACTTTGTCATTTAACTATGATTTGGGATAAACTGGAATACAAAACCCTTTTTGTTGATGGAAAGTCACGCCATCATGGAAATGTTCTTTTTTGTTTCATAAAGACTTAAATGATAATAATATTAAATAAGGAGGTCGAAATTAGTATTTTAACATAGAGTTTTATTCAGGGAGAAGGCTTAAACTCCCATGACATAGGCCTCGACGTTATCACACCGACCACTGCAACGTTCTTGTCAACATCAAGCAACAGAGCCCCGATATTGCTCAGGGCGTCTACAGCCACCTAACCAAGTGCCCTGAGGAAAACGGCACTGGAGATTGGGGCCACATGTTTCGCTACGTCACTAAAGAAGACCCTGAATTGATGCCTCTTAATTAGCCATGTCCTGGCGACCAAGCTCGCTGCTCGCCTCAACCAAGTTCGTAAGAATGAACATAACCCTGGCTCCACTCTAATTGAAAGACCCAAGTAACCGTCAAATACTGCAGTGATAAGGGCTCGATGGTTCTGGTGTGCATCCACACAGTGTTGGTTTTCACTCAGCACAACGAGACCGTGACCAAAGGCAAGATCGTGACTGATCTCACGAAGCATATGATCAAGCCAGCGATCCCACAATGATACCGACGAGAAGACCATTTTCCACCTGAACAGATGAACCCATCAGGCATATTCGTGATTAAGGCCCCCTATAGAAACGCTGGGTTGACAGGGCACAAGATCATCATCAATGCATATGTTGGCTACGGTGCTCACAGTAGCGGCGCCTTCTTCCACTAAGCTCTATGTTAAAAAGCCAAGTTTGGCCTCCCTCTGCAATATTATTATCATTTAAGTCTCTGCCAAACAAAAAATTAATATTTCCCAAACGAAATTGCAACACATAATAGTATGTGATGGTTGAAGACATTAAGTATTCGAGTAAATGAAGTCTGGGGCTGAGTTGTCTCGAGTCATAATTAAATATGTGTACAAGTAAACAAAGTTTGGGAGCGAATTATGGATTTAAACCTATTGTAAAAGATTTCCTATTTGATAGATTTAACGGATAGACGAGGCAGATTTATTCATAATAGATACCTCTACTCACAACCAGCCCGTACCTGCTAGAAGGTTTTACTTTACTGTCCATGCCCACCCCATTATGTTTATTTTATTTTTACATATTAATATATACCTGAGGTTTATAGATTTTGCTCATGTTGTCATCCCTAATTATGATGAAGCAAATAAGGACGCAGAAGCAAAGATCATACTAAAAGGACGGATCGATGAAGTTGCTGCTACGAAAGTCTTAGAAAAACGTGACATCTTTAAAGAAGAAATGATAACTCATTAATTAAGGAAAATTAACAAGGATGGACCAAATTAGCTAGAGTCAGCTAGCATATCTCCGGTTGCTTGAATCTTGAAACCCAGGAACTTTTAAAGCGTGCAATTTGAACTGAGAAATCCAACAAATTAAAGCAGAAACTAAGCTTATTAGATTATGATGAAGCAAATAAAGATGCAGAAGCAAAGATGATGCTAAAAGGCCCGCCGATCAATGAAGTTGCTGCTACAAATGTTTCAGGGAAATGTTACCTCTTTAAAGTAGAAAAGATACCTCTTCGAATAAGAAAAATTACCGATGATGGATCAAATTAGCTATCTTGAATTAATTGTGCCCAACGTACTGCTGAAGCTGTTGCTTGCTAGCTAGGAAGGGCCTTGGAGGGTTACCTGAAATTGCTTTAAATAAATTACTTTAGGAAAATGTTACCTCTTTAAAGAAGGAAATCATATCTCTTTAATTAAAGAAAATTAACAATGATGAACTAAATTAGCTAGCTTGATTGTGCCGAAACTACTGATGAAGCTGCTGCTAGTAAAGGCTTACAAGACTTCCCTGAAATATTGAAATTACTTTACTAGCAACAACAGCAACAAAAGACCTCTTAAATATGGCATAATTACCCCATGGGTCCCTTAACTTGGCTGACTCGAATGATTTGGCCCCCACAGCTTGCACTTGGGTTATGCTGGTCCTCTAACTTGCAACTTAGCCTATGTTGGTTTTCTAACTTTGCAACTTGTTACAAGTTAGTCCTTTCACCTCATATAGTCCATGACATCGTCACCCTTTTTGGACTTTTTAGGAACATTGGGACTAAAATATAAATAAGAAAAATAACATGGATTAATGCAACATTTAGTAAAAAAAATCTTATATGCCTAAACTGATATTTTTTTCAATCCAAGTTAAAGAAAGAAAATTTCACCAGCTCTAAATTTAGGCCATTTATAGTTAATTATGTAATGCCAAATTTTAGTCCTCCCGTTTACAGAATAATAGTAATACTTCCTCCATTTCAAATTTTTACAATATTCTCTATTTATAACTTAATTTATGTTTCTTTATCTACAATGTTTTAGTAAATAAATGCAAACATTTATATAGAAATGATAAATGAAAATTTATAAGTTCTAAAATTAATTTTTAAATTTTTTTTCTATCCGATAATAACATAAATAAATTCAACTCAAACTTAAATTTAAAAGGTGAAAAATAGTAAAGAAAATGAGATAGAGGTAGTATTACTATTATTCTAAAATGTAATCAACACTTTGCTCATTTAGAGAAATTTTATAATGTAATCAAACAAAATGGATTAGTAGTTGCTTTTCCTAAAATGAAATTATTTCAGACTCATATAAGATTTCTAGGACATACAATTTATCAGGGAAAAATTGCTCAAATAGTAAGAACATTGGAATTTAGTTCTAAATTTTCAAATGAGATTAAAGATAAGAATCAATGACAAAGATTTTTAGGATGTTTAAATTATGTCTCTGACTTCTTCAAAGATATTAAGATAATTTGTAAACCTTTATATCAACGGAAAAAGAATCTCTTAGCATGGACTAATCAGCATACAGGAATCGTTAAAACCATAAAAAGAAAGATTAAGTTTTTCCCATGCCTTAGTCTGCCATACCCTGATGCATTTTTAATAGTAGAAATAAACGCCTCAGATATACATACATACATATACACACATACATACACACACCACACACACACACACACACACACACACACACACACACACATATTACAAGATCTGATAGATGATCTGTAGTGGTATATTTTCTCTTCTTGTATATTGTAGTTTGCTAGATGTTGCTTCAGGATAAGCTTTGTATGATCAAACATGTCTTTTAGAAAGTCATCAAATAATACATTTACTGCTCATCCTTTTTTATAGTAAAAAAAAAAGGCTGCCCAATATAGGATTAAAGTTTGAGTATGATTCTACATGGATATAGCTTGCTTTTACCAGTTTTTGCTTTTTATTTAAAGTGGTATACCTAATTGCCAACATCCACATAGAGCTAATGGATATGAGTTTGGCTTGGTGACCTAGAGTCGTATCTTTTACATGTATTATTTTTTCCTGTGAGGCCAATTTTTTTTTTTAGGTATATGTATCTTTATTACACTATATGTATCTCTTATTATTGATATTATTTTTCTCCAAGGCCACTTTAACATTTTTTATTATGGTATTCCATTGTAAAATTACTATTTTCTATTATGATAGTATGTAGCAAATTAGGATGTTTTACTTGATCCTACTTGTCTTAAAATGAATAGGATATGGATATTAAAATTGTAAATCTAATAAATGAAGGATAGGATATGGATTGGGTATCCAACAGGATGGATAAGATGTAGGTTTAACACTATCTTACCCGCATCCTATCCATTGTCACCCCTACCCATGAGTCAAACTAACTAATGCATGGAAATTCCATTTTCAGGTACAAAATTTTGAAATGATAATGTAAAATTCATAGTTGGCACATTAAAGAGGCTCTTGGGTGTAAGAGCATAGTGTGATGTTTGAACTAGTTATAAAATTTAGGGTTAATTTGTAACTAGTGAAGAAGATATAGACTAGTATGTAATGATTGGATTGCACACATGAGAAGTCCAGGGCAACAATGAAGCATGAAGCACGAATGAGGGATTGGTGTTGGCATTCACACCCCATTAGCATAATTGTGAGGTCCAGCAGATTACACGGGTTTTATGAGTTGGAAGATCTGGATTTCACTTGCTCTTTGGCTGAATAACAAAGCATTAATTGAAGGAAAGGTTGGAAAATGTTGGCCCAAGTGCAGCCAAGAGGGGGTGAATTGGTTGTATTAAAAACTTTAGCAAAATCAAATTTTACAACTAAATTTACTTAACCAAAAATCAAGAACAAACTAAGCAAGTATAAGGAAAATATAAAGCAAAATATAAATAGAGACAAGGAAAGAGTGCACCGGGATTTATAGAGGTTCAACTCCACCAACCGGAGTCTACGTCCTGTAACGGCTCTCCAAAAATCCAGACATAATTATTGAGGTAACTTTAGTTATTTTAGTAATTTCATGTACTTAGAATATTTAATGCAAGCAAATTCTCGGTTTAATAAAGTATAATAGCTTAAAGAAGATAAAATTGGTCATTTAAGTAAACTGGACCAAGAAGGGCATTTTAGTCATTTCATATAGTGACCCATTTTTATTTCACAGTTGGGTAGATGATAGAAAATTATTAAATTTAAGGTATTACGGTTTTTCATGATTCCCGCTCTACTATTGTGAATTTGTGACTTGACTAAATTGTCTGAAAATGGTTTATGTGTAACTCTTAAAAATATTATGCCTAAATTGCACGTATGTAAAAGATGAGGACTGGACGTGTAATTAAGGTAAGAAGGATTCAGGCGCAGAATAATTCCGGTTTTGGTCCTACGTTTTCTGTCCGGTCCATGATAAGTCCTCAACGTACTATTATGTACAAAGAAGGGACCAGGTGCATGGCATGTGCCATTAAAGCCTACATAAGTTGACTTCCAATGTTTTGCTCCGCCATCTTCTTCCTCCAGCTCCAAACTACCCAAGAGAACTCTCTCCCCTTCGAAACTCCATAGCTAAACCATATCCAAGCTCCAATCCATCAAATTCAAGCATAATTAAGCAAATTTTTGAAGGAAAATCAAGTATGGAACCATCCTAGCCTTGAATTTCAAGCTATTTGTTCAAGTAAGTTTTGTTTTGTTCTTCCCTTTCTATTTAGATTCATATGGGTGTGTAGTTTCTGAAATCATTGAATTGAAGCTAGTTCTTCTTGGTTTATTAAGGGGAAAACAACAAGAAAAGCTTGGGAATTAAGCTTAAGTAAGAAATGTAAGAATTAATTCAATTTTTCTTTATTTTTGATTAATTCCAAAAAATTTTTGGGTTTATAAATCTGGAATTAAGTGTGTTATAATTACTCTTTATTAGCTTGAGAAAGCAAAAATACGTTTAAAACCCATTTGAACCAAGTTGTTGAAAGAAGGCTAAATGCCTAGTTATTTGTTGATTCGGTTCGGATGTGTCTAGATTTTTGGGTTATTTGTGCTGGAAAATGGTTGGATCTAATGTGTTTATATTGGTTCCTAGTTGATTATAATAGAAATAATCAATAGTAACCTAGATTGTTCGGTTTTGGAGTTGAAAGGATACAACACCGAAACCGGTGTTGTTGTGTGTTGAGTAAAGAGCCGGTTAATTGGAATCCATTGAAAGGGTTATTCCTAACCATTTAAACCATGAGGAATTTTGTAATATTGTCCTAATTATGGTTATTTATGTAGCTAAATGATCAATTAAAAAAGAAATACTCGAGCTACTATAAAGATATAAAAAAGGATACAAAACCGAGACCATAAGGACACTGGAATTGGTGGTTGCTTGCATTAATTATTCAAGGTAAGGAATTTTAAGTTCAAGTTTAAATTGATGCATTATGAATTTTTCTACAATGCATTAATTAAGGAAGTAAGAGGTGGACAAGAAGTGACTTAAGGACTATATAATTAAATAGCCATTAAGTAAGTATACAGAATACTAAGTATTCAAGATGGGCTTTGATGCTCAAGAGTATCCTAGCTAAGCTATCAAGCTTAGTAAAAATGAACCACCAACAACTCCTGTACAGTGTGAGTAAGGATAAGTAATGGCAAGCCAAGCTTGCTAAGGCAAGAGTTAAGCTCTTGTAAGAAGGACTAAGTCGAGGATGGGTTCCCCGCCATAGAACCCGTACTAGTGGCCATTACCTCATAACGTTTTGAGCTCACATTAAGATGTGTATATATATGTTATATATGCTGGGTCCTAAAGTTCATTTTGCAGGTATTTAATTCCCTACTGAGAATTTATGATTCTCACTCCCTTAAGTATCACATTGTGCAGATACTAGTAGTGTGAAGCCTAACACCCACTGAAGGGTTGTTAACCAAGGTTTAGGTGCAGCCTTGACAGATACAGGCAAAGTGCACAAGGAGAAGTTGGACCTCTCATTTCTAAAGCTTCTGTGCTCAAGTGGGAGTTATTTTGATAGTCTCAGACTATGTATATATTGGGTACTTAGGCACCAAGGAAATGCCTCTAGTTTAATTAGTGTGTATGGACTTACTTAGTGTATATATTTATATATGCACTATGGTTGCTTATGGATGTACATAAGTTAAGTATTATGTGTACATAAGTTAATGCTTGCAGTTTAAATAAACATGTTTATATGACTTCGGTATGTGTTTTAAGTATCTTCTGAATACCATGGAAAATGTTTTGAAAAGTTTTATTTATTAATTCTTTCCAAATGCCGAATTTAAGGATGCATGGATTCATGTCATAAGAAAATCAAGTAGTATAAAGTTTTAAACAACGCAAGTATTAGCTTAGCCATTTGCAACTAAGAGCAGGAATACTAAATCATGATTATCCTAAGATCCTGGGAACACTCTATATCAAGGTAAGTGACAACGTTCCCTCACATGTCCTTTCCTCAAGCTTACTCACTTGAGATTTCCTCCACTATCTCTTGATCAAGATGACAATGGTGTTTTCTTCATGGTTCACACCTAACCAAACACTAGTTTTCTCCAAGGTTAACTAGAAACCACTTCCTAGTTTTCTTCAAGGATCACTAGGAACCACTCCTCATACAAGAGATTCAAAGGTTTGAAGTGTTTTCAAACTCACAAGCTCATACAATAGCACTCTTTGCTAGGTATACAAGTGAAAGTACAAGAACACTAATGATTTTCTCAAGGTAAGCTCTTTCTCTTGGATTTGATGATGAATCTCACTTCTAATGGCCAAGAGTTATCTCCAAGGTGTTTCTCCATGTATTTATGCTCATTTGGGGCCCAAATAGACGTTGAAGAACCTTTGGGAAGGTAAAAAATGTCTCCAAGAAAGCAAGTTACCGTTGCTGTCAAATTTGATAGAAAATCGCGTCTGTCACCCAATTTCACCGGGTGAAAAACTTTCACTCGGTTGAAAATTCAGTCTGATAAAGAAATTCAAGGTTTGATCTCCAACGGCTATATTGCTCATTAACAACATGTCAGCACCTAGTCTACGTGGCAATCTGATATGGCATGATTTTAAAATGATTTTTCAAAGAATTTTCAAACTGAAAAATCACGCATAAGTCTGGAATCACGTTTCACCTAGTTGAAAGATTTTCACTTCAATGTTTCTCTGTTCCAAAACCAAAATATTCTCGGGTTCGAAAAATCACTCTAGTTTCAGCCGGTTGAAAAAATTTCACTCGAATGATTTTCTTGTCCAGAAGTAAAATCCTCTCGAGTTCAAAAACTGGCTCCAGTTTCAACACGTTGAAACATTTTCACCCTGTTGAAATATAGCTAAAAGATTTTCTTACTTTCAAACTTCAATGAATTTTTCTCCAAAATGATTTCTTCCTTCACAAGCAATGCTTGAATTAACATAAATACTTCAAATATACTTATGAAATAATTTTCCTTCCAAAGATAAAAACTTTATCAATAAAAGACCAAGGTATAAATCTTTAGGTAAAGCTTTGAAACACATAAAACAAACATGTTTTGTTATCATCAAAATCAAATAAATGTAAGCCATGAATGGAACAAATCCAACAAAAAAGCTAAGACGTTAATCAAACTTGGAGAAATTGGTTCGATTGCTAATGGATTGTGAAGTCCTTAGTATGGTAAGGTTGCTTACATGCTAAGGAGAAAGGAATCGATGCAATTCTACTCTATCCTAGTTCGGGTTTGTCACTATTGTGTTGGTAAGGGGTTATTGTTTGGCTTATATGATTTCAAGCTAAAGTATGTTGCTTTAGTAGGCTTTTGTAGATATTGCTTGAAAAAGAAGCTAATTAGGGCATTTTGGGTTAAATGCCTAAGAACTGACCCTAATGAAGGGGGGAAATGATTTTGTTTGTAATTGGTTTTAATGACTGATGGTGCTAGGATTGTCTAGGACTCACAAGTAAAAAATATAAGTCCAACCATGGCCAGGTTAAGAAGGATTTTTGGAGCTTAATGTTTCTATATGATTGTGTTACTTGTTCTGGACGTCTCTGACCTTAAGCCTTTTTTTGTGTGCTTATTTGATTGCATCCAAGTCTCATTTCATACATCATTGAGTCTTTTTAGTCTCTTATATTCTTGTTTGCCTCTGACTTGTCTTTAAGTACAAGTTCACCACAAGACTTTTAAGCCCTTTACTAAGTTCTATGATTAAAAGATCTCACCCCCTAACTACTTTTGTTTTTTAAGGGAAAGGGAAATGGGAAACTAACCCTTTTCTGGAGCCTTTTTTGTGTTTTTGGGTGCAGGTAATTCATGGATTATCTTTATTCTCATTATGGTTAAGTATGTGCTAAGTGTTTTTGGCAATGTATGTGTAAAGCGTAAGACGTGGGCATGGTGTGCATAAGGGTGCTAGTTGGGGACTTGTGAAATGGTTGAACCAGCTAGATGTGTATATATAGCATAACTATGTTGTATTTATGATCTTATATATATAAAACTTTGTATTGGAACTTAATGGCCTGATGTATACTAGCTTATAGATAATGTATATGAATGTGTGTGATGACCATGTGCATGAATGATGCCCAAGACCTATGTTTATATATTTGTGGTTATCTAGCTAATGAAGGACTTGTGTAAGTTTCTATATTATAGTACAGGGTTATAAAAAGCTTAGGGTTGTAACTTGTTGACAATGGCTAATATGGGCAAATAACAATTTTAATAGTATTCCATTAGTCCTATGACATGGCTAACCAATGAATGTCTAGTAGGAACATAGGTTAATTATGACTATGTATATTTTTCTAAGGTCACACATGATATAAAAAAACTTATCCACCAAGTCATGATTTTCCAGTAAGGTTTACAACGAGTCATGTGAAAAGTGACATGATGTAGGAATCTACCTGGTTATCTTGTTTGTTTGGGCAATCTAGGTTAAAATTTGCTAGAATTAATGGTTGTTAACTTGCTATGCACTCACTAGTTATTATGGGCTCACTTATGATTAAATAGCTTGTGTGTGCATAACATTAATGAGGCCATGGTTGTTGGGATTATGATTCAACCTTTAGGATTGTATAATTCTATTATTTGACTATATGAAAATTTGTCAGAATGTAATAAAACCAAGCATGCGGTAGGATTATAACTAGGATTATAAGATTGGTCAGATTGAGAGATCCTGAAGATCCTACTTGTTATTAATTTCTATTCGGTTCCCTTGAATTTTAGCCCAAATTGCGAATTTACACAATTGGACACTAAAAGCCTAAGGCTAGATTGGGTCACTCATTTGACTCACACCCAAGGTTGTAAAGATCTTAATCTGGATCTTAGGATCCTTCGATTTTATTATCCAACATCATGAAACCTTGTCAGAAAATAATAGGATCGGTGATACGGTATGATCCAGTAGAATCCCAATTAAAATCTTAAGATCGATAGAATCTTTCGATCCTGTCAATCTTACTTGGTATTGATTTTTTTTTTGTTACACTTGTATTTTAGCCCAAATTAGAAAGTTTAAGTGATTGTGCCTTTATTACCCAAGTTGGGATGCCTAAGCTAGTTGTTATATGACTTGAATTATGAAGTAAACAAAAAAAAAACAATTCATCTCTCTCTCATTCAAGAGACAAAACTCGACACCTCCATAAGTTTATTGTTATTGTATTAGTTATGTTAGTTTATGAATTTCTTTTAGACTTATGTTGGTTATTGTATTACTTATGCTAATGTATGCTTTACTAGGGCTCTAGCTGTATTTGTACTATGACATTAACTGTGTTTGTACCATTGTTATGACACTTAAACTTTATTAAATTTATAATATAATTGATCTTTTATATGAATTATATTATTTATTACAAGGAATTTGATCTTTTAATAAGATATTATGATTTACCACCCGATTTTACAATCGTGATCTTGTATCATAAAAAACGATCTTGGGTAGGATCCCAATCTTAACAACCTTACTTACACCCATTCTCTTGTTCAATTATGAATTAGCACAAAAAAAAAAAAATCATTAACAGCAAGAGTGACTATGCAATTACTATAGGTTAGCATTTTTCTATTAATGATGTAGCAATTGATTCAGGCAAAAAAAAAATGCTAATGAGGAGGCTAATCCATTAGAGAATGACTATAATTGTGAATTTCGGTGGAGGAAAAGATCTTGTTGTAAAAAAAGATAATGATATTGTTGCAAATGTTATGTGCCCTTCAATTAATATCTTGGATTGATGAATTCCAATTTATGTGTGTTTGTAGATTTCTTTCAGATTTGTGTTGGTTATGTATTGGCTATGTTGATGTATGCTTTATTAGAACTTATATTTGTGTGTCTATGAAGCATTAAAGTAGCAATAATTGTGTGGTATAATAACAATTGTTATGACACTTGAACTTTAGTTGGATTTCCAATATAATTGGAATTCTATAAGAATTATATTATTTAGACAAAGAATTATATGCTTTTAGTATGATTTATGATTTACAATCCGATCCTTGAGAAATGTAAAACAAACTATAATAAAATCTCCATCCTAACAACCTTGTATGAGGTACAACAAAAACATTGCCTAAGAGTTACATAAAAAAACAAAGAAAAAGAAAACATTTCCTAAGAGAATGTTAATTCTTTGATGTGTTATAAGAATGCAAATTAATTAATTTATAGTTTGCTCAAAGTTGTGCACATAATTTATGGCCATAAATAATACATCAAACTTCGTACCTGAGTTTGTGGTGATTTATCATCAACAAACATCATACAATAAAGAAAAATTTATACCATATTTGTATCCTAAGCAAAGAATAATGTAATCTTTATAGGAGAATGATGTGTTGATCAAGTACCTTACATTCACCTCAAACTTAAGCTCTATTTATCATAATTTTGCTAGTTTCTTACTTATAATGTAAAGTTGTAGGTTTTAGGAGCAATTGGAGGCATGAGGAAAGAATGAAAGAAATTAAAGTAAAAATGAGAAAAAATTTGGGATGAAACAACCTAGGAGAAAGGCTAACTTGTGATTGAAATTTCAGCCTTTTCCTTAAAGATTCAAGCCTTGGTGTAATAAAAATTGCAACCCTTCCTTTTAGCTTAACGTGGGTTTCTTAATTATCTCAATCAAATATGCCAGGAGTGCTTAGAATATCGAAGGTAGCTAAAACAGTTGGGATGGTGGCCCTATTGTGCCGCTACAATTCTATAATGTATTGATATTTGCTTGTTTTGAGGAAATTCAGCTCTATAGCATTAGAGGCAGTGTCGAGGACTCGACCCAAATGCCCAAACTTGTGAAAAATGGTCTTTCACTTACTTTTTTATCCCTATTGGTCAACAATCCAATTTTCATCCACAATTGCAAGCAAAGCTTACGTAACCCCATTCTTAGGCTATATCTAGATCGAGTTTTTAGGAGAAGAGGGAAAGACGATTTAGATTTCATTCTCATCAGCATTATCATCTTGCATCTCATCTTAGCTAAGATAGTTTTAGGATCTTTAGAGAGATTTCCACCATAAAGCTTCATTAGTCATCAAGGAGGAGGAGTTGGAGCACGAAGGAGGAGAACCAAGGATCTTGGAGTTGAGCATCAAAGCAATAAGATCTTTTATTTTATAGGGGTTCCGTCTTTCCTTATTCTTTATACCTATTTTATGATTTAATGGATATAATATCTAAAGATTGTAAATATGTTTAATTTCAAGTAGTTAAACACTACTCTCTATGGTGTAGCTATTTGAATTGGTTACTTGTATCTAATTGAAGTATTACTATTCCACGATTGCCCTTATGTACTTTTTTCCTTTTCTCTTGAAATTCATGCTTGTTTGAGATTATTGACCACAATTTGCAAGCACATTTAAGATTCATTTATATCTTCAGAGCACATGCATGAGTTGGAACAAGAGAAAAGGGATGAGAACCAAGGGATTAGTTGAGAAACAAACCTAGGTTTTTAAGTGAGTTTGAGAGAATTAAAGCCATATTTCATCCATTAGTTGTGCAATTGATAGAACTATCCATTCATAGTTTAAGGAGGATAAGTAGGTTTCTTTGTCAAAGGAAAAGCTTTTCAAGGATTAAATCTAAATTTTTGCCCTATAATTGCTAATATGGCATTTTCTATCTAACATGTAAAAAATTAGGTCAAAATAAAATATTTTAATGAGGTTTGAGAGCCTCTAATAAAATGAATGTTAAAGTCCAAAATAAATTAATACTCCCTCCGTTCCATATTTTTTGCACTATTCATTTTTTAGCAATTAATCTATAATTTTTTATTTTCAACATTTTAGTATATAAATAAAGAAATTTTATATAAGAATGATAAATCAAGATATATAGTTTCTAAATATATTTTTAAAATTTTTTTCTAGTAAATACTAATATAGATAAATTCAAGTTAAACTATATGAAAAAGTTAAATAGTGCAAAGAATATTTTAGGGGTAGTAATTAAAAGTTTTGGGCTCCAAGCGTGTCATTAACATGAACAACAAAGCTCTCCGGTTGGTTTTCGGGTGTAACAAACTATACCCTGCGGACTGTTGGTCGGAGTAATCTAATTCTTTTCCAGCTCCATCAAATGTTCTCCCCGCTCACCGCCTCCCGGCGTGTTTTCTTTTTCCCGTCCAAATTTAAATTCCGTTGGATTCATTTTTCCGCAGAACCTCCGCCGGCACCGCCGCTCCTCCGTCTGACCCACAAGGACTGGCTCTCGCCGACCGATGTTCTTCGCGTATTCAGTGGGCTCCATGATCCCACCTCTGTTCTTTCTGTTCTTAATCAATACTCCAACCGCAAGGACTACAAGCCCACCGAATCTCTTTTTACTCTCGTCATCCAGAAGCTCGCTCTTGCACACGATTTCGACTCCATCGACCTCATTTTGACCACACTCCGACGGGAGAAGCCCTGTCGTCTAACCGAGGACTTTTTCTTCGGCGTCATCAAGATTTACGGCCATTCGGCTGGTCGGATCAGGAAAGCCATCCAGACCCTCTACGACATGCCCCAGTATGGCTGTTGGCCGACTGTTAAGTCATATAATTTCGTCCTGAATCTGCTTGTGTCGGGGAAGTTCTTCGAGACGGTTCACGAGGTTTTCCTCAGTGCTCCCAAGTTGGGGGTTGAGATCGATGCTTGCTCTTTGAACATTCTAATAAAAGGATTGTGTGAAAATGGGAAATTGGTGTCTGCCCTCAAAGTGCTCGACGAATTTCCCAAACAAGGCTGTAAGCCCAACGTGAGAACGTTTTCAACTTTAATGCACGGCCTGTGTCGGCAAGGTAAGATTGATGATGCCTTTAAGTTGATGGAGAGGATGCAAGGAGAGGGAATTGAACCGGATACGATCACCTTCAACATATTGATCTCGGGTCTCAGGAACAAGGGCCGGATACAAGAGGCTGTACAGTTGTTGAAGACGATGGAAATGAAGGGATGTGATCCGAATCCAGCGTCTTATCAGCAGGTTTTGTATGCTTTGCTTGATGGTGAGAAGCTTATTGAGGCAAGAGAGTTTATGGCCAAAATGATTTCTGTTGGGTTTAGTCCTAGTTTTGTTTCATTCAAGAAATTGATTCATGGTTTGTGCAAGGAGAGGTTTTTGGGAGATGTTGAATGGGCATTGGCACAAATGGTGAAGCATGACTTTGTACCCAAGATGGGAATATGGAAGCAAATTGTCCAATGCGTTTTTCCAGAAAGAAGAGCTTATAATCACTGTTTTGATGAAATTTCTGATGGACAGGACATGGTCTACTCTCTAAATGTACAGAAAGATACGGGCTGAACAAAATTCTAGGATTGCATACATACTTTTTGTTCTGTCCAATTTTACCTTGTTTTGCAAGTTAAATATGGTCATGCACTTCCCATGCACTTAGTTTTCTGGTATGCGCAACTTATCTTTGCCATTGAGTTATTGAGAAAAAAGTTTTCCAGTTCAAGTCTAAGTCATTCTGAGAAGTTTGCTTCACCATAATCTTGTGCTTATCACTTACCAGTTATCAGACTGCACTATTCTCCATAGCTAGCCATGAGTGATAAAATGTAATCATGTAAACTCTTTCTAAGCAAAGTTTTAGGAACCAGTTTATGAGACAAGTTTACATAGTTTATTGCAAATTGTAGACATTAAGTGCATATTTTGGAGGAAATGTGTACATATTAGAGTAATTGCAATCCTCATTTTCTTAACTGAGTAGTTACTATTAGTTAGTCGCATCATCCCTAGCATGGAATTCTAATGTCCCTTGCAGAAATGAATTGAATCAGTTGACCATTTCTCCCTTTTTTTACCAGTTGTGCTATTTGGTGCGACTGTTAGCTGGTTTCTGTTTTGAGCTTCTTACCTGGTGAGGAAGGCCTAGGATCATTTCTTGAATTCTTGTTCTAATTTATGAAGATGTTGGAGGCCTTATACATGTTTTTCTTTCCTGCAATTTTTTCTGAAATTTCGTTTTCTCATGTGTTTGAATCGATCACTTTTGTGATCTGGCAAAGGAATTGTATGAGTCATGTGGTTAATGCTACAGGTAGAGCTTATTGAGTAGTTTTTATGGTTTAGTTGGCGCCACTCATATGTTTTATTGGTGATTTACTGCACTTTTGAACTGCTTATTGGTGCTTGTAATTTGTGAGCCGGAAGCTTTTAATTTCTTGCATGCAACCTTGTAACCTGATAAAAAAATATGAAGATTGTAGGCTTTTGAGCTCTCTTGTTTTATTGGTGAAATATTGTACCTTTGAGCTGCTTATTGGTGTTGTAGTCGGTGAGCCCGAAGCTTTTGCTTTCTTGCATGCAACCTTGTTACTGGCTCAAAGAACAGGAATTGAGAAGGTTAAACTTCTGCCCTTTTGTCTTGTTTCTCCGACCTTAGATATCCGAAAATGTTCTCACAAGGACTTTTTTTTCTCGCCATTGTGTTTATATTGGTTTCACAGAAAATGAGCTTTTTCAATCTGGTGACATAAATGAGGATGGTGTTGCGAGTATAGATGAATTGGCCGCACTTCTTGCTCATCAACAAGAAAAATATCAATGTTATTGAGTTCTGACATTATTAGTTGTAACCAAAGTAGAATTAAGCTATACTTTATCACATTTTATCATCGTTCAAAAATGGGTTGAAGGAGAAGTTTAGCATTTGGAGGATCCCACTCCACCAATTTCCACCATTCTTGCGGTCAAAAATTGACATTCTTTTATATGACAGGAGCGAGTGGTTGGCATGATTAGGACATCACTTCCAATTTCAAAACATTCCATGCAAATTTTCTTTTTTAGGTAATGTAGATAATGATTTATAAGTTGTTTATACAGGTACTTCATGATCGCCAGGTAAAATGTGGTAGGCAAATGTCCATAATACTAAAGGCATTTGACAACGTATGAGTTAAATTCATAGGAATCAGGTTAACCATCTTCCAAATAATTTTCATCTCTTAAATGCTGTTATCTCTTTCCATATTGGAGGTGGAGATGTATTAGCCTATGGCAGATCATTCAGCTGTAGATCAAGGGATAGATTATCAAACCCACCACTAACATTCTCTCTTCTTGCATGAATGACATGGAAATTAATCCTTGAGCAGAAGCTTTGACAAAGATGAATTGTTTTCTAGGTTTTCACAATTACAAAGAAGCAGAGTCTTGAGGTTATGTAAACAACAGACGAACTCAGTAAGACTCAATAAGATTTGCAAAAAGATCAACAATTTTCAACCTCAGCAAATGCTCAAATAAGCACTCGGGAATCCATCTTATAGAATTATTACATAACAATAAAGTTGTGAGTATCTGAAGTTACAAGATGAAATTGCCAACAAACCTTTTTCTGCGATTCTTCTGCTTCCAATACTTCTATTTCTAGCATGCCACTCTTCACCAAGAATCTTGTCCTCATTATATGCAACGCCATGTCTCTAACAACATCATGCATTTTTACTTGATTAAACCATTCGACTTTTTCCACCAAGCAGTTGTCGGTGAGTTTATCGATTATAGCATGTCCCCTGTCAAACTTCTCTTTCCGGAAATCTATTTCATCCGTGGGTCCTTCTCCAATCCAACATCTTATCAAGCTTTTCTGTTAATATTAAAGTTTTCAGGATATAATACACACCAAAGGAAACAACTTTAGACTTTTGTATCATTACATAATAACTAGTTTAAATGTTTGGCATTGCCATACGAACAAAAAAATTAGAATAAAAAGCATTGTAGCAAACGGTAGAAATATAATTCAACATGTTAAATATTTTACAATTAAAAATAAAACGGACCATGATATGTCATATATTTATCACAAGAAAATGCATTTCAAATTTTGAAACAGATTGTAAAACTTTCATTATGTAATGTTTTGTTAGCATTAAGCCAAGTTCATTAGCCTAGGACTCGACTGTGGCCGACCCAAGATCAAACCTAACTTGGGCTTGACTTAAGGTCAAGTTTGTCATGTGATTGTGTAGGCCAATTTTGGCCTCTCCCCCATCAACTCATGCCCGATCAGGTTGAGTGTGGTTGAGGCTAGTTTAGCCACGAACACATCTCTAACCTAACAGCTTGCCTATAAACTGTTATAATTGTTCTTTCTCCACCACCTGTATCAGGTTCTATAATTTCCGTGCATATAATCTACGCATAACAGTGGATAAAGAACTGCTTTTATCCCATCTGTCCTCCTAAATAATATAAATTAATAGGAAAGAAAATATTTCTAAATGATAGTTTTTTTACATTATTCACTTTGATATATAATAACTTTGAACAAACAATAATAAAAAATAAAAAATAACTTATATCATCTATAAAAAATCCACTATATTATACTACTATGAAATTGACAGAAAATTTATGATCATAAAAATCTAATTAGTACTTAAGCATAGATAAGATCTAGTTAATTGAGTTAAAGTTCTTAATACGATGTTGAAACAGGATTCCAAAAGTTCAAAAAAATATTTTTTATTTTAAAAAAACTTTAAAAATTAAAAATGAATAATCAAAATGCCAAAATTGATGTTTAACATTTTTAAAGTTATTAAAAAAAAAGATAAATACTTGTACATCAACCCAAAAATATTTGTCAATTAGACTTTGTCCATAATGTATAGGGTTAATTACATTTTACCACTGAGGTTTAGGTGATATTACACTTTACCCCTCATATTTTAGAAATATACACTTTACCCCATACCTTACACTTTATCCTTTGAAAATGAAACTTTTTTACATCTACAAAAAAAAGTGATATTTTAAAATGTCCATTAATTGTATAAAAAGCATCATACAAACTGAAATTATTGGAATATGACTACCATATAATCTAAATTAAGATTTCAGAAATCACTGTCAAACAGTGTTAAAAAAATAAGGGCAAAGTGTATATTTCTGAAATAGAATGAGGTAAAGTGTAATATCACATAAACCTTAGGGGAAAACTGTAATTAACCCTCACTTATAATGATACATAATAATTTAGCACAACTAATTACAAAAAAAATAAGAACAAACTTATATTATATATAAAAAAATCCACTCCTATATTATGTTATCAAATTCACTAATTTTTTTTATCAAAATCAAGATAACGGGTCAACCGAAAGTTAGATAAAAATTAGATCAAAAGGTTTAAAGTTCTTTTGAAATGTGAAAATAACCTAACTTATGTTGATCCAAACATAAGTAAACTTTGTCTAGCTTAACATAAAGTTGAAAATCCACTTAACCTAAATCAACTTGAATAAAAAAGTACTCCCTCCATCTCATAAAGAATGATGGATTTTTCTAGAAATAGAGGTTAAGATTTGTTTAATTTATGATTTTTTTCCATTGTTACCCCTAAAAATAAAATAAAAAAATCTTTTTAGGTTATATGTAGTGAGATTTTAAATAATGAATAAAAAAGATTCTTTTGGGAGTTTTGTGTAGTAAGAATTTTAATAAAGATTAAAAAAAATTCTTTTTTAGTTTTGTGTAGTGAAAGTTTAAATAAGAGTAGTAAGATAAATTGGATGTTAAAAACTTTCCAAATAAGAAATGCTTTATACTTTCTAGTATGGCTTAAAAAGAATATGCGTCATCCTATTTTGAACGGAGGAATATTGTTTATTTATACCTCACTAGAATTAGGAAATTGTATGTAGATTAAACTTGAACTTAGCCTACCTCATAATCATGCATTTTTCACCATTTATACTAGATTAAGTAATTTATATGTACTTTATACTCATATAATGGTATCGTCTAAGTGCACTAAAGTGGGAGCGAGAAAGCAATTTGCTAAAAATATGCTATGCTTAAGAGCACCATGAAGAACGATATGTATAATTTTCATATTATGATAATTTGCATAGAAATGTATGAAATAAGTAGAAAACTTATTACGTATTGATAGCCAGAGGGCTATCGCCCATAGGACCTTCGGAATAAATGGGCTTGATACCACCCTTGAAAGGCAATCTCACCAACTTCGAAGTAAAGGGGCCAGACACCACCCTTGGATAGCGACCCAACCAACCTTAGATTGCTGCCCAACACCATCCTCGGATGACTATCGGGCCAACCTTGGAAAGAGACCAAACACCACCCTTGGATGGCAACCCAACCAACCTCGGGTTGCTACCCAACACCATCCTTGGATGACTATTGGGCCAACCTTGGAAAAAGACCTAACACTACCCTTGAATGGCAACCTAGCCAACCTCGAAAAAACCAGTCTACAACCCTCGGTACCAGGGATGTCTGTCAAACATTATTTCACCATCAATAGGCCCCTCAACGACTTCAGAAGAAGACGACAAAGACCTAGCCCCTAGGATTGTTGATAGGAACCTTCCACACGCCTTTAGCTGGATGTTTGAGCATAATCGCCTAAAGATAGCTAGATACAACTCTCCTCGAGGTACGAACCAAATGTCCATAAAATCCAACCAACCACATGTCTTAATATGCTTAGTTTGGCAAAATGGCCTTCTCCTCAAAACATCGTATAAAAATTAAGAAGGCTCCCAGGTAATACAGAGGAGACACACTTTCTGCCTATTACTCTCAAAACTTATCTCTCATACACTAACTTAGGTGCCGAAGGTCCTTTTTCAGTGCTCCAAATACCGTCCAGGCAAAGTATCTCCAGAGGTCACCACGCATACATCGAAGATGTCTTGGAGCATAACATATGAAATATGTATGAATAAAATTTATGATAATTACTAAATTGAATGGTTACTGTTGTTATTATTTGGAGATTAAATATTTATGAATTGTGTCTTCTAACATTGCTCTAATTGATTATTTGTTTAAAATATTATACACGGGACTGGATTGAAAGCGAGCGAGAGTTTGATGACTTTACCGTAGTTGATCCTAAAAAGAGCCACTTACAGCTTTCTCCTTTCGATAGCGCAAACAAGAAGCTGGCCTTCCTTAAAAAGAAAGGGAAACACAGGTAACAGGGGCTGGGTTTTTCTTCCACCATTTTCACTAACCCAAAATGTGCAGGGAGCTCGGGGCGTGGTCTCATTTTCCTCCTTTTGTTCCTCCACAAAACGTCGCAAGCTTCAGTGACCACCGACTCTGAAACACTGGGAGGCCCTGTTAAATTGAAGCATATCACGACAGCAGCTGCAAAAATGGGAAATCAGTGTCTTTTCCATGAAACAACTTGTTTTTTGGAACTTTTTTTTTCCAAAAAAATGCGGATTGCCACACAGAATGTGGGAGCACCGTCCAAAATCCATGAATTGGGGCTCTAGGATATTGTAAGAAAGGGGTTAAGGAGTTCAGAGGGTTAGAAGCAATAGATCTGCGTGAATTTTGGGGAAATGATGGGTAGTGATTGAATGGCGATTGGAGGCTGAAACAATGCCAGTAACGCTCCCAGTGTGCTGCGCAACCGACTCAAGGCCTTTCTTTATGGGTCTCACGCCTTCAATTCCTAAGGTAAAGTTCTTGTTTTCAGTTCATCGCTTTTTAAATTAGGGTTTTGATTCTGTTCCATGCTTCTAAGTCTTCCAATTCGATTAGTTGCTTTCGTTCTCTCTCTCTCTCTCTCTCTCTCTCTCTCTCTCTATATCTCTATATATATATATATATATATATATCTTGCTTCAAGGATTTTTCTATTTTTAATTCAGGGTCTCTTAAAATCTTGAGATTCTCCAAGTCTTCAAGGTTCATTGACTTGCTTTGAAACAGAAAGTAGCTGGTTGCGATATCTCTAATCTATTCCTACGTGTCATAACTAATGCAGATGATGAAGAAATAGAGCAACTTGCAAGTCTATCTTATCCATCGGTCATGTATGTTCATTTTCCTCTTTTTCTTTTCTGCTTTCTCTTTGTAGGTTTTATTGTCTTTTCCTTTTTCTTCTGGCTGAAAATTTTTATTGCCTTTTCCTTTTCCTTCTGGCTGAAAATTTTGTGCCGCTTCATATCGGATTTTCTTCCCTAACTATCGTGTTCTTTTGCCCACTTTGTCCCTTCATTTTCCTTTGATTTACTTGAAATGATATTTGTTGGATCCTTTGACCTGATAGTGCTTAAGTTGGTTTTTCTTCTCTTCTTATTTTTTCCATCCCTTTAATCATGGGTATTGGTTTGAGAAAATTGACTGTATGTAATAGGAACATTTTTAAAGTAGGTTCAAAATTGATCAATTTGTTAAGCTCTGTATGAGGTAAAAAATCTTCTGTTAGTTTATGAATACAGAAGAAGAAGGCTCATGTTTAATCATGGCTGGCATTAATTTGTTTTGGTACATGTTTTTCATATCCCATGTCTATGGGATTAATTTGAACTTGAATCACGTAAAAGTGCTTACATGAATTTGCATCCTTTTGGAAGTTGATTCTCTGAGCATACTATATGATAAAAAGAAAAAGATATGCTTTTGCACAAAAATTAGAAAACAACTAACCTGTTCCACTAATGAGTGGATTATGAGTCAAATTATTTCACAAATTTGATGAAATAACAATAGATATTGGATCTTACTATATGCTAGTTTTTGTTTTTGGCATGTTCCTGGAAACAAAAAATTAAAATAAAGGTTGCACATAATCATTTAAAGATGAATATAGTGTTTTGCTTTTCATCTTTATCATATGAGTGTTGATTAAGAGACTTATAAGTGGTAATTGTGTTGATCTCTTTGCTACTGCAACCATGAAGTTAAATAATGCGGTACGGTAAGCGGTATGTAGTACAAATATTTTTATATTTTGTCATTTTATGGCATGATATACTGCGGTATTTTGCATACCACTTACTTTTTGTGTATATTTTGTAGGAAAACTGCGGTATACTACAAATACCGTGAGATATATACCGTGGTATTTTATTTTTCATGGATGTGTGTAAGATATATATATTTTTTTGTTATTTTACATCAAAATATCACAAATATATAAAAAAAATTAAAATATAATTAATACACATATCATAAATAAATATTTAATTTTATTCTTTTGGTTACTTTTCTTAGTTAATAAAAAAATTTAATAGTTACTTTGAGCCACCTAGGAACTCAATGTAATATTAGAAAATGTATTATTGTTATTAAAGTATTATTTTTTTTCTTATATCAATAAATTACTTTCTTTTTTAGTATTATTTATTTTGCTATATATATATATATATATATATATATATATATATATATATATATATATATAAATTATATCTTCTATATATATATGTTTTATTTATATTTGACAAATTATGATGAGAAAAATTAGAATATATATAAAATGTGAAAAAAAATTATTGAATTTATGTCATCTTAATAATATTCTAGTATTTGTTTTTTTTATGAAAACCATAATGGTATACGATTCAGTATACTTTAAAAATTTGAGGTGCAGTATACTTAACAATAACGATATTTAATATCTTGCTGCAACATAAAGTTAAAGTGTTAAAACAGAGAAATCACGGATAAAATTCAAATTTGATCCCTTAATTTTTATGTTTGTCCTAAAATGGTCCCCTAACTATAAAAGTGACTATTACGGTCCCTTAACTATCAAATCGAATTCAATGTTAGTCCCTCTAGTCATTTTAGCCGTTATCCAGGATGGGAAATGCATACGTGGCAATTGCTAGTCCCACAATACCATGGTGGCATCGTCCAGCTGACCCACAATACCATGGTGGCATCGTCCAGCTGACAAAAGGGTATTTGGGCAAGGCGGGAACAGATTTGGTTGGGGGCGGGAAAGAAACAGGAGAAGAAGGGATATTTTAGATGAGAGAAAGAAAGGGGAAATAGAGGAATGAGTAACGAGAAATTTAAGAATACTTGGCGAGGGTGGACGACGACGACGGGATCCCACACTGCTACTGTGGCTTGACTGTAGAGTTAACCAAAATGCTGGAAGGAGGTTCTATGGCTGCCGAAATTATGGGGGTAGATTTGCTTTTTTATTTTTGTTTTACTTCGGGCATGCTTGGCTGAGATTTTCTTCAGTTTTTTCTGACTAGTTGTTTATTTACCTGAGACACAGGGCAATCGGTATTGTCGATTTAGGCAGTGGTATGATGACCCGACGCCTGGACATTGTAAAGTTGTGATAAGGGGGCTGCTGAGAAGAGTGGATGAAGCTGAGATAGAAATGAAGAAAAGCATTGCTAGAGTAGATGAAGTGGGGATAGAGATGAAGCGAATGCGTAGGAAAAAGCTGAAAAAAAAGATTGCAGGGCAATTAAAAAAAGTTGAAGTAAGGAAACTAAGAGGAAGGAATAGAAGAACGTTGGCACCATTGCTAGTCTCTTGGGTATTGTTCATTTGGTACCTGTACGTGTAGATGGGTAGGAGATGGGTGGGCATCGATTTGGGGAAATGGGGTGTAATGGTAGTTGTTGGGTGCGATTTATGGCGAGTAAATAGGGAAGGTTGAGGTAGTAATGGTTGTTGTAGGTGTGTGACATTTATATTGGATGAAGGGTAAATATTAGGTAGCCTTTGGGGTATGACAGAGGTAGAATCACTTCAATTGTGTACTTAGTCGAATTTAATGAAAAGAACTTTGTGTCATTTGAAAGTAAGTATAGTTTGAGAAGCGCAACTTTTGTGCTTAAAACACAGTATAATGTTTATCAATTTTGCAACTTCTGTTCCATTCATTATAGGTCAAAAATGTCATCAGTTCTTTACATCCATTGTCCATGAAGAGTATTACAAAGATCCACAAAAAATAGCCAACATCCAACATCCAAAAGCATAAATCCAATTATAAAAAACTGCACAAAAAATATCAAGTTTGGCTTTCATTGCTGCCAGTTGCCTACATCAAACTTGTGTGAATCCGTCCTTTTGAAAATGAGTGCCCCCTGCCACTTGCACGACTCTTTCCCTCTCTGTCACCACTACCTTGTGATCCAGCATCTTCTAAATTCATAGACCTCTGAGATTGTCTTGCAACAAAAGCAAAACCTTGCTATGAAACTAATGTCTGTTCACATGTAGGGACCTGTCCATGTTGGCCAACAGTTAGTGTAAATATATCATTGTAGCATAATGTACACTAATCTCATTAATACTTACATTTTGCTTCATTTGTGATGGCTGTTGCCTCTGTGAAAGCTGTCCTCTTTTTTTTTTTTGTTTTCTTTGCTGAACTTGCACTTCCAACTGAAGTTAGCCTTGATTTGCAAGTGCTTTTATTATGTCCTTTTTGCTTGCATATAGAACAGTGAATGATAACTCCTGTTTTCCTCATTTTTGAACTACTTTCAGGCTCACTAGGTTCTCTTCTTCTCTTCTTCTTACTCTTTCCTCTATTGACCAGCCCATTATTTTGAGGTTTAATAAGATTATGTTTCATGTCCTCCCATTGCTCTACACTCCTAATTGGGTTTATTACATTGGCATACATTTCCTTGTGTGTTTCATTCCAATAACATTGGTCAACATATTTCTTAACGTTGCTATGGTTTAGGGCACGGGCAGAACATGCATGGTTGCATAGAATTCCAGTGAACTGCCACTTCCTACAACTGCATGTCCTCTGCTCTATGTCAACTACATGCTGTGACGTAGAAGTTGCAACTTGAAAGCTTGTCCCCCCTAACTCCATTGGCCAATAGTTCCTAGAGTTATTTATGTTCTTGTTCAGTTTCTTTGTAATCTTAGGACATAATTTACCAGTCCACTTTGCCTCAGCAGATCTTTTCCTAGCTATTCTAACCATGATCTTACATCTAATTACTTCTAACATGGTCAAAATAGGTTTATCCCTAGCGTCAAGGATGAATCTGTTGAAGCATTCACACAAATTGTTCAAGAGGATATCACATTTAGAGAACTCCCTAAAAGAAGACCTAGTCCAATGTTCAGGGGGTATACCATTCAACCATGCCCATGCATTTGCATCAAGACCCTTAATTACCTCCATGTTCTTCTTGAATTCCCCTTCATATGAGCTCCTTGCTGCTTGCCAAACATAGTCTCTTAACCCCACTCCTGGAAAGCAACCTTTGAAGTTTGTGTACAAATGTCTGACGCAAAATCTGTACTCAACATCTGGGAACAAGTTCTGAACTGCTGGTATTAAACCCTGAATCATCAAAGCATCATTAGTAACACTAATTAAAATGTTAATATTACAAAATAAGGTAAACAGCCTACCTTCTGTCTGTCTGACATAAATGTCCAGAACTTGGACTCAACAATACCAAGTTCTTCTGCTAAATGTACCAAAAACCAAGCCCAAGAGTCATCTGATTCAACCTCAACAACTGCATAGGCAATCGGCCATATGCAGTCATTGGCATCTATTCCAACTGCTGCAAGTAATTGGCCTTCATATCTCCCTTTTAAAAAACACCCATATAAACTTATGATGGGCCTGCCCCCACCAAGAAAACCTTTCTTACATGCAGCCATGCAGATGAAAACCCTCTTAAAGAGTAAATTCTCCAACGCCAATCAAAACTGTGTTCCAGGATTCCTTGCCCTCAATTCTCCACCATAGTCTGCAAGCTTGGCATATTGCTCAGCCTCATCACCCCTAAGCATCATTAATGCTAAAGTTTTCCCTCTTCCAACCTTAGACCTATGAATTTTTATGTTGTGGTCCCTTCTGATTAGGTCAACAAGGGCAGCCAAGGGTATTTCAGGGTTTGATCTAATAACCTCCAGGTATTCCTCTGCTATCCACTTGTAGTTTGCAAACTTATTGGTAACCTGCCTTGCACATGTATGTATGTCCTCAAACCTTCTTATCTGTGCTCTAGGTCCATCTTTGTATTTTCTAGCAACCAATAGCCAAGGGCAACCTGCCTTGCACACTACTTTTATTCTTCTCTTATCATCCTTCTTGAAATCAACAGGCTGTCTCTGTACAACAGAGTATGCTCTCACAGCTTTCTTAAACACATCAAAGGAGGGGAAAACCATTTTTACCTTGAACTTAGGGTCTCCCATATCTTTTCTGGGGTTGAATACAGGGACCCTCTCACTTCATCATCACTAGACTCGTGCACACTAAGCAACTCACCATCTGAATCCTCAGACTCACTTTGAACCTCTTCGAAATTATACCCCATAACCCTTCCACTACTGCCTATAGTAGGACCTGCCTATTGTTGATTGTTTTGGGTTGGAGCTGCCTCTTGTTGACTGTTTTGAGTAGGAACATTAACCTTCATCATCTGTTCTAGCCCAGTATCAACTTGCACTTCAACATTTATCCCATCATCATCATTCTCAATTTTATTATCTGTCTCATCGAACTCTGTGTCATAGCTCTCACTCTCTGTGTCAGGGGGTGCCCTATAGTCCTCATCATCATTGTTATCAGATTCAGACTCTGATCCATCTTCCTCCCCAAAATCCTTCTCATTGTCTTCTCCTCTGCCTAACTCCACTGCATTAGCAACTTCTGGAGACAACCTCCCCCCATACACAGACTCTTCTCTGCTTGCATCTAAGTTGTGCATTGTCTCCCCAACTCCCTGATGCCCATCCTCCCTAACAGATTCAGCTTCTTTTAGGTGCCTTCCTTTATCTAGCACTTGTTCTGTCCTGTTTGATGATGAAACCTCACAACTAGAGATAAGAAGTCTCCTAACTGGCATACTTTTTTCTTATAAGTGCCTCGCCACCACTTACCCCACCTACTACCTTCCTATACGCCTCTTCAGAACCATCTTCTGGCTCAATCTTAACAATCTTAGCCTTTGGTGGTGTTAATGTAGCCTTAATGTTCTCCACATAGGCCAACTCTTGTTTTGCCATTTCCTTAGGAGTCATTTTTACAATGTAAACCATAATCTTGTGCTCATGTTTGGTATAAACCATGTCCATCACGTCTTTGTCTATTTTCAACTCCCTTACTATATCCTCCAATGGCATTATATGAAAAGGAAGAGTCCAATAGTAGTTCATGAATCCACTGCATCCCAACTCCTCTACCATTTGATCAATGTCAACCATACTAATCTTGTCCATGTTAGAGGCATCAAAATGATCCACCAAACCTTCCATATATGTCTTCCATGACAGATTGGCAAAGTAAACCCCATGATGCATTTAGATTGTAAACCAAGTATCATTAAGAACTACATGATAACAAAGGAAAGAATAAATAAACACACTAAAAATACTCGAATAAAATACCCATCACTAACCCACATTCTTTTTTCAATGGACCCCTGGTCCACTGGTGCCCCCCCAACAACTGACACAGTGCCTTACTACAACACACACCTACCCTTTTTATGCATTTTCAACAACTGATAAATACACAACACAACAGAAAACAAACCTATTTTCATTTAAGTACAAAACTTACGGTAATGCCAGTCCCCTTCGTCCCTTTTCTTTCGTCTCTACTCCGTCAATCGGACTTTTGCCTTCATCTTCGCCTTCTCTTTCATCGTATTTCTGCCACCCCAACCACTAAAACAACCGCCGATTACACAGAATTTTCCTTCGCCTTATTGCTAGGGTTAGCAGTTACTAGAGCACTAGCAGGGAGAAGAACAAAGCTTTGAAAACTAGGGAGGAAGAGTGGAGGCAGTTGGCGGTAATAAATGACTCGCTTATCCACCGTGTATTAATTGCCACGTATGCATTTTCCATCCTGGATAATGGCCAAAATGACTGGAAGAACTAACATTGAACTCAATTTGATAGTTAAGGGGACCGTAATAGTCACTTTTATAGTTAAGGGACCATTTTAGGACAAACGTAAAATTTAAGGAACCAAATTTGGATTTTACCTGAGAAATCACACATATTGCATGGTTTGCATATGGATAGAAAAACAACAATTGTCTTGCTTTGGAACTTCTGTATCTGATGCCAAGTTTCTCATAGAATCCTAGTTCTTTATATAGGCTAGATTTAGGCTTTTGTTTAATAATGTAATGCATATGATCTCTTCTTTATTGGTAAGTTCGGTTATTTTTTAATTTTTTGTGGCTTGACTTGTTAACTTTTCCTTTTGATTTGGAAATTTAATGCAAAGTTATTCTAATTTGGTAAGTGCAAGGAGGTAAGGAACGAAATTGCTTGCTGACAATCTTTGATTCTTATTCTAATTTGGCAAGTGCAATGTTAACGCTCTAAGGCAATCTTTTAATTTATAGTAATCAGTTGATTGTCAGCAAAATCTTGGCAAAATCTTTTGATTTAATTTTCGCTGAGATTTGAGTTTTGTAATTTTGGGAATAATTTAACTGGGAGTTGATAATCTTTTATTTCGTTGTTAATTGCATTGTAATTTTGGGAGTAATTGTCTTGCCCGAAAATTGATGGATTTAAGTGCGTTGATAACCCAAATTTTGCTGATTTAATTGAGATTGGAGACTGTCCTCCTTGGTGTGTAATACACCTAGTAACACTGTTAGTGTTACTAGCGGATTAAATCCGTTACCACGATTTCAAATTAGCAAGGGAAGCGTGAAAATTAAGGGATAAGTATCAATAGGCACTAAATTACTTCCATTTTCCATACAAAAACATGCCTTAAAACACACAACTGGGAAGTAGAAACAAAAATACAACTTCCTATTAAAAAAGAAACCACATTCTCCGTCACCGGGTTTAGGGAAACCCAGAGTTTGTGGCAGCGGCGGCGGCGGCGGGTCTAGGGAAACCCAGAGTTCGTGGCGGTGTAGGAGTGTGTCCGATCATGACGATTAGGACCACGAAGGAGGGAAGCAAAGATTCGTGATTTCGTTCTAATGAGTTGTATGAGTCATTGGAAAAGGAAAGAAACAAGGTTGGGGATTTCGCTTTCTTGAGTGGTGCAAGTCAATGGAGAAGGAGAAAGGTATTTTGGCATTTGAAAGATGATGGGTTTTTAAAAAAAAAATTCAGTAAGAAAACTGTGTTAACATGATCAGGGTTAGTTTGTGAATGTTTTGTATGGTTCTGTAGTGGGGCTTTTTTTGTGGATTTGGTGGCAGAGTAAGCTTATGTTAATGGTGTGTTGGCCTCTGTCTGCAGTTTGTATGTTTCTGCCGACCTAATGCATTAAGCGAAAATTGTGAAGTTGTGTTATTTTGTGAACGTTTTGGGTTGTTTGGATCAGGTTGAAAGTAGGTGAACTTTGTATGTGGTATTGAAGTGTTATTTACTGGTTTCAGTTAATGTGGTGTTTTGATGTGTTTTCTGTAGAGAGGCATGTATTTTACAAAGTACATGTTGTATAACTATGAGCAGTGTTATTATTGGGGTATATTTTGTTGTGTGTGGATAGTTTGTGTGCATTCATTAACGATTTGTATGTTTCTACCGACTGATTGTGTGTAGGTAATATGGTTCGAATCGTAGAGGGTAGTGTCTCCAATAGTGAATTAGAAGATCATGACTCAGAGGATGTGGTTTGCTCTCAGTATCAACTGTAAGTACTTTAAGCTAAGTATGTCGAACATGGGCTTGTTAAAATTGTAAGAAAAAGATGTGGTTGATGTTGTGTAATGACGTGTAGGATACCATTAACAAACTCCCCAATTATTGTTCGGCGAGTACAGTCCAAAAAAGCTGCCAAAGTAGGCTCGAGGTTGGAGGGGGATCATGAAAAAGAATCAAGTAGGGATAATGATTCGGACGTGCAGATCATTGGGTAAGGAATGCGTAATCCGAATGGGTACATAAGATGTCTGCATTTGGCATGATAAACTTAAGTATTTATGGCATACTTGCAGTGTCAGCAGATGAGGAAAGGGGGACAGGAAGAAAGGGAAAAGGATGTTGTGTCAGCGCGCAAGAACAAGGTCAGAGACAAATAAAGGAGATGACATTGGGAAAAAGATGAACGAGGAGGCAGGACACAGCGGGGAAGGCAGATAGATTGAATTGTATGTTTTTTAGGCTAAAGTAGTTGGAAGGAACTATTGCGGATATGTATGCTTCTGTGGGATTCTTGTGTGTAAGGGATTAAAATGCTATGGGTTGTATGTTCCAATGGTATACTTATATGGTTTAATTTTATAAGTGTGTATTAAACTGATTGAATGTACATTTAAGTGTAAATCTGAATAATTTATGTAACATTCTACTTCGGTAATGTATTTTCATGAGTTTTAAATGTATTATGACATTGTGAACTATTTTGTTTCATTGTGAGGTTGATTCTGGTTTGTTTTTTTTTGTGTTATGTGGTTTACGTGGCATATTATTTTTATTAGTAATTGTATTATGTTAACTCTTTTATATTTGTTTACATTTTCTGTTGCGAAGATGTGGCAGATTAGTTGTTGTACTGTCCAGTTATTATTTTGGTATTACAATGCATAATTAATGTAACATTCTAAGTAGTTGTTGTACTGTCCTGATTTATTAATGTATTATAGTATGTGGTGTACAACTGTGAACCCTTTCTGGCATTATGCAGACGTGACACAAGGTCACCCAAAGTGAAAGGAACGAAAAGTAGTAAGTAGTAAGAAAGCTAAACAGGCAAATGTTAAACTAAAACAGATAAGGTATGGTCAGTTAAATTTTCATGGGTTTTAACTGTGTTATATCATGGAGGTAGTTGAGATGACTGAATCATGTTATGATATGCAAAAAAGTGCGTGGAGAGAACAGTAGTAAGGGGAAGTGCAAGATCGATGGTGAGATTGATGACGAATCAGTTAAAGAAGAAGGGAAGACTAAAAGGTAACGATATTGTTAATATATAGGCTTATGTCATATTGGGGTCATGGGTGATGCTCAGACATATGTGTGTAGGGGGAAGAAGGCTAAGCATCATGAGGTAAAGAAAGGGAAAGAGACAGCGAGTGACAAAGCGCATTCCAGCGATTCCGAGGATGATAGTGGTAAATTTAATAGGTGAGTAAATGTATATTCATGTCAATTTGGACAAGTAGAGACATAGCAATTGAACATGACAAATGACCAACATAATAATACAACGTACATACGGAATGACACATATTCATAACATACTCCTTTTACATACTCCTTTTATGTAATATCCTGTTCATGTTTTGTATTTGTATGTTCCTTCGTGTTTCATAACATTATATTTATTAAATGAAGATTTAATACAAAATTCTCAGCACGATAGATGGGGAAGGTGTTGGACAAAATTTCAAAATTGGAAAAGCATGTTAGAGCCGTTGAGGAGTTGGGATTTGGTGAACTGTTGAAGTTGAAGTGTAGGTTTTTTAGTAAGGAGCTGATAGAGTGGTTGGTTGATAGGCTAAACCCATCAGATATGATAATAGCAATTGGTAAAGGTCGGATAGAGTTGATGCTAGAAGATGTTAGACTGGTTCTAGGTGTCCCCAATGGGAGTATTAGAATTGGAGGATCAAAGTTTACAGAAATGCAGGAGGCATTTATTGCTGACTGGGAAGGTTGTTGGACTGGTAACCAAGATGGCCCTTATCTAACATAGTTAGATAAAGCTTTAGAGGACGATCTAGAAGCCGGTGACAGATTTAAGAGAGATTTCATTGTGTGTGTCGTCTCTAGGCTGCTTGCACCGTTCTGCAGGGCAAAGAGTTCCTGGAGGTTTCTAAGGTTTGTAAAGGATCTGTCAGACATCGCGAACATAAATTTCTGCGATTATGTATTGTTAGAGTTAGCTGATGCTGTGTACGAGTGGCAAGGGGAAGATAGGCCCCAAATGTTGAATGGATGTTTGCTCTTCCTCCAGGTAAGTTATGTTGGGCAATTTGGCACTAAGTTACAACATCGATGTTATGAATGTACGAACCTATAGTGTGAATATGACTGTATTAAACTGACAATTCATAGTATTAGGTAGTAACAATAAGGACGTGTGTATGGTTAGTCAATGTGTAATGGTTTGGGAATAATGTCCTAAAGTGACGTCTAATTGTATTGTAACATACTAAAAAAGTATTAAATTACTAAGCCTCAGTGATCTACTTTTTTGTTTAGATGCTTTACCTGGATAGAGTTGTTCTTTTCTTTTGGAGGGATGTCAAGAAGGAGCAGCCACGTATAAAAAGTTGGGAACATGACATTGTGGTGAGGCGCTTATATAAGGAGAGGAAGCGGCTGGGAGGATTTGGGAAAGGCCGGGTTAATCCTCAGTTCGAGAAAGATGAAGTAGACGTGGTTAAAGACTTTTTGTCAAGTGACAGCAAAGAATGTAAGATGTTAACAGTTTGAATTTCATGGGCACCTAGTATACAAAATTGAGTTCATTATGTATTTTTCTGGAAAGTGGTTGTGTTCTGCTATAATTCTGTTATGATATGTATTAATATGTACTGGTGTTTAAGGTGCAAAAGGAGAAGTAGGTAGGAGTGTGGAAGAAGGAGCTGGCACTAGCAGTTGCATGTGGGACAGTAAAGTGAACCTACTCATGGAGTATGGAAAAGAAACAAGTGAAGCATACCAACGATTTAGGGCGCAAGTGGAGCGAGTTAGCAGGCAATTCCGAGAAATGGAAAAGAAGTTGCAGCCATTTGTAAAACCCATGGATGCGAACAATGAAAGTAGCTCGCAGTTGACACAGTTCACAGATGAGTCATTGGAGATGATTTACCTGATAACGCAAGCTTGCTGCCAGTTGCTTTATGTTAATTTAGGTATGCAATATATGAAATGTGAACAAAGAATTTATTTTTCAGTAAGACAATGACCTGTGGTTTCTATCGGTACATGTTTCAGTAGTATATTTATTTTTTTAAATATGGTATATATACCTATTGAAGGTGGGATTGCTATTGATATTCAAACGGGTAAGAATGTTGGAGCAACATCGATGTTAGCAAGAACAAAGGAACAAGTGAAAAAGAAAGGTGATAATTGTATCAGAGGACGTCCAACAAGGAAAAAATCAAAGCCTACTTGCCTGAGGTCTCCATTCATGGCAGGTATGGGAAAAGAAGATCGTCAAAATCAAATTCCACATGAAGATGCAATTATTGTAGATTTTGCAATATGGTCGGAGCTGGATTAATCGTAAGTTTCAAATCATTCAAACCAGTGAAAACCGTTTCTATGAATAAAACAAACTACTATTAATTGGAAAATTGGAATGTGTGATTCTGTTGGATTTATGTATTATTCTTGTACAGTTCTAGTAGCTAAAACAAATAGTATTAGATAGGCAGTTAAATGTGTGTTTTTGTTGTTTTCATGTACTATTCTATAATGTTTAAGTAGGACATAAGGTTTTCAATTGGTTTGACGCCACCCTAATATAATGGTGAGTAGGGAACTATTGTATGATGACATGTTGAACCATGTAGTATCACATGAAAGCTTCCTAACACTTCGGGAGAAGACCAAAATTGACATAATAGTTATGGATGCATGGTGTCTAGTCCTAAATGCGAGAGAACAAAAAAGGGTTGTTCGTAGATGTATCTTCATGACGCCACACGTATGTGTAAGATATCTGCACTGTTAATATTGAATTCAGGTTATAGAAGTTGAATATTTTTTTTTTGTAAAATGTAGTTGGTTTTCGCTACATACAACCCTAAGATGGACGTAGCTCATACGAATGCAAGTGGAGAGAGGATACGTCAGCAAGTCAACAATACAATTCAAGAGTGGTTGGAAGCAAACCACATATCCACAATAATCCCATATGACTTGGTATGACCAATTTTAAATATGTGTGAATCTAGATGAGGTATCAGTGGTTTTGTGACATCTGAATAACTAGAGAGTTTGGTTTGCATGGACTAATGGTGGTTTATTTTAAACTGGATGATGTCTCTGTTTTCCTATGTTACATATGAATTACTGGCCACAATGTTCCTGAAGTTCTGAATAATGGATTAGTTATCTTGTGTGTATTTTGGTAGATTTTTTTACCAATAATTAAGGGGGGCCACTACTTCCTAGTGTGCATTGATTTTGAAAGCGGTGTCATACATGTTTTGAACAGCCCGAGGTAAGAATGGGAAGACTATGGGAAGAATGGCAAGTTGTGAGTCATAGGAAAGTAAAATGTTTTTATGTTACCTGGATGTGATCAAAGGACATGTTTTGACTTGGTTTCCATGTCTTGTTTGTGATCAGGGGATCTTTTTCTGGGAATATTTGAAGTCCATCAATCATCCAAAGGCTGTAAGTTTTAGGTCGTATGAGTGGGAGCATTTCACACCATCCAGGAAGAAGAAAATGAAAAGTAAAGCATACTTGTCGAACAGTAAAGATTGTGGTGTGTTCACAATGAAGCATATGGAATTGTTTGAAGGAGGGGAATTTGATAGCAACCTTGGCCCAGTAAGTTAGATATACAAAGAACTCGTTTGTCAAATGTCAAATGACTTATTTAATGTATGAATGCTTAAACGAGGTGAGCAAAAAAATACAGGACAAGGCATCCAGGTACCATCGGCGGGTTATTGCATCAATGATACTGACAGATGAGACAAAAAAAATCAGAGATGGAGTTGTCGCAGTAGCAAAGATGGCATCCGAAGTGGAGGAGTAGCATATATATTCTTTATAGCTTAAATTGAATGACTCATAGCTTTTATTTCGTCTCCTTTGGTTTTGGTTATGAAAATGATATGAAAAACTCATGTGATAAACAATTGGGCTTTGGTTATACTTTGTTATATAGTTAAGACATAAAAAGAGTTTAATAATATGAAAATACATAGAATACAACATTAATGAATCATAAAGGAGTATGGTTCTGAAACATAATTGTGCGTTGGTTATGAATATGTGTCATTCAGTATGCATGTTGTATTATTCTGTTGCTCGTTTGTTATATTCAGTTGCTATTCTCTACTGGTGCAAATTACTGAGTTCTATTAATGTGTAGTTCTGTTGTGATTCAGTGGCACAGTGAAGTATGGTTTTTGATACATTAATGTGTGGCGATTGCAGCTTTATTTGTAGTTCCAACCATATTTATTATTCAATCGTTTGGAAATTGTAAATAAATTGGAAAACATACTCTTAACTCTGTAGCACACTCATGATCCACCAAAAAATCATGCAAATGTCATTCATGAAAACCTTACTACTTCCTACTCCTTTTGTTCTGGGATCGGAAGCGCTCAACCATGCTTTTAACCCTCTTACGACCAAAAGTGTTAGTCTTCACAAACTCTAGGTTCCGAATGTGATCCCTTGCTCCAATAGTTGTCGAAATCACCCCCATATCACCATTCCCCTTAAGTACAGCCCGTTTAAGCAAGCAGAACCCTTCATCAAACCTCTTCCTTTTTGCAGGATCATTCATGCAACGAGCAATAAAATTATAACACTCACATGCAGTGTTCGTCCGCCAACAAAACCTCTGCAGGCGCTTTTGCGCATCCGAACGACCCATCAATTCATCAGAGTATGTTCTTGCATTCTTAGACCATCTCTCCAAAATGTACTGCTCAGGTATCTTTTCCTCCCCTTTTAAGTCTAAAATCCGAATTGCATGAGCACACAGAAAACCATGTTGGCTAAAGAACTTGCAAGAACAATCAACTGTCTTTGATAATGGGTCAAACCTAATTGAAAACTTGCGAGAATCACGTCGTCCCAGCGAGACCTGGAAACACTCAACCCCAAGAGCAACGCTAACAAGCTTAAATTTTGCACCTACTGCATAGCTAAACTGCTCCTAAAAATCTTTGAAGAACCTGAAGCTGTATATGTTAGATGCATGAATCAAAATGTCATTATGGAAGGAAACCTCATACTCCTCGTAGTTATTAAAATCCTTCTCAACTTCATTGTGCCTCCATTCTTTAACCTGTACGTCAATTTCATGGAATATATCAAGCAATCCCATCTACTTATTGGCCAATGAAGTAAGGACACTGTTTGTGCTCTCACTCTTCTGCATTGCGAGAGTGCTTGGGAGAAAATACATGAAAACATGAAAATAGTACAGAAAAAGAAACAATAATGAAATGAAAAAATAGAACACAGAATAATACAAATGATTAATAGAGTAACACGAAAAATGAGTACAATAATACGAAAAGAAACAGAATAAAACAAACACTAGTTCGGGCATACAATGAAATACATTAAAACATCATAATAAAATAGAAAATAAATATCAGGTATGGCAAGGAATAAACAGAATAATACAAAACAGGAACAGAGTAATACATACCAGGAATATAATAATATGAAAGAAACATAATACAACAAACACTGGTTAGGGAATACCTGTCGAGAAAATATCCCTGCACAAGCATGGAGCCTAACGCTCACGCACTCGCCAAATTGATTTAAGCCAACTATCGTCAGAACAACCATACTCACCAAGCAATTCATTCCATGTACGCTGTAGCTCCTCCTCAGTCAAACAATCGTACAAACATTTCAAGAACTTTGAAGAAAACCTAGGTCGATAATACAAATTACGAAGCTTGCTAGGTGCCTTCTCCAATATATGCCACAAGCATAGCCTATGTTTTGCTTGCTTGAACATGCTATCAAATGCACTTAAAAATGCATTGTCCTGATTTGAGAATAACGTCTTCGGCTTTACTCCATCCATACTCTGTAAAAAAGTTCTCAGCAACCATTCGAATGCCCTAGCTTTTTGCTCCACTAGAAAGGCACACCCAAACAACATTACATTTTGACGGTGGTGGTTGGCCCCGACTATCGGAACATAAAACATATTGTAATGGTTAGTCCGATATGTAGTGTCCATTGATATGAAATCACCAAAAAGCAGATAATTAGCCTTCATTTGTCCATCGCACCAAGAAAAGTTTGCCAACCTCCCCATTTCATCAACCTCCATGGTGTAGAAAAAATCGGGGTCCGTTTTGGCATGCTTCTTGAAACACTTAACTAGTGACGCAACGTCACCCTTACCAGCCACTAGAGCCCTCTTTGCGACAACTCTGTTATATAAATTTTTCTTTTTTAGCCCAAATTGATCAGGTCACCTAGCTTCATTGTTAAATACCCTATAAGTGTCAATCACTTGAATGCCGCTCTTAACCAATGCCATCAATGCGCCGAATTGCTCAACTGTCATGTCTTTGCCTGTGTTCAGTAGATGGCGTATCTGATCTGGTATAAACGGATGGTTATGCTTCATAATATGACAATCACAAACCCACTGGCCATCTCCATTGCACCTGAACCTAATATAGGCAGAGCATCCACATCTCACCGAGTCTTTTCGATAGGAAGCTTCACCGTCATATGATTTTGCTGAATGCTTGTGACCTTGCCGATGACAGCAGAACTCTGCTGCAACGACGCAATCACGCCTCCATTGAAGCCTATTACGACGGGCCTTGAACCCATTCTCCACAACATATCTACTAAAGAACAAAAAAGCAGCATCTACACTCTTAAAACCAATGTCCTCCAATGAAGCCTCTTCAACACCTTCCGATCCTTGAACAACGCCATAATCAATTCTCAAATCTAAAATAGATAAAACATAATTGATATATATGTGCACAAAAATGTAGTAGTAAGAGCACATCAGAATAATACAATCATTCATCATAAATGTACATACTAGTTCCAAATAGATTCAATTTGGGTTCCATTTAATACAATCAAATAACGGATTGATACGTAACATCATCAGCATAAAAAACACGAAATCAAAATTGCCAGACACCTCTATCGTCTCTACTACCATGGCTGTCATTATCACCAACCTTTACATCCTTTTCCCTATAACACTTGTCTAAAACCATACAAAAACATACTACATTAGACCATCTCATAAACACACACAGGAATAACACAAAATGAATATGAAACAAACCTTGAGCCTCATTAGCAAGAACATTAAACCCATCACCACCACTCACTTCCACATGATTACAGTCACGATTCCCTTCCTCTATATTATCACACTATTCTGATTGTAGCAAAAATGTTAGCCATAGAATAATACAATTAAATAAGAGATGCATACATAGAAAAAGGAAAATGAGCCCCAAATTAGTACAATCACACAACGTATTGAAAAATAATTTCTACTTACCTCCATCGTCTAACCCACCGTGGTCATCTTTGTCACCAGCCCCGCTACCAACACCAAAATCTTCTTCATTACAATCGCCATCGCCTTCCTCCCTGCCATCGTACTGTTCAGATTCCTCGGTGATGCCTTCATCGCCTGGGCTTTCATTCAAATCAATTAACATGCTCTACTATTCTCGAAACCTGGTTAATATGATAGTATATGCAGTCTGACAAACATGAAAGTATACCAACGGAAATGACCGAAAACAAAAAAGTAAACCAACATTACTAAAATTATGTGGCTGTAATCACTAATTACCATTATTACTTTAAACTGACAATTCCTTCTCAACACGTTCGGATCCCATAACTGACTTATCAATTTCCTTATTTGAACATTCTCCAACGGAAGTTAACGCCTATTGACTAGGTGTATTTACACCAAGGAGCACCTCAAACTCGGCGATTTAATTTGTTGCCATTCCATTTACGGTGGTGAAACAGCAATAGGGATCATTGATACGGACCGTTTCATTAAGGGAGTTAACGTTGTTAATTAATTTGTTAAGTTCAATGATGAGTAAAATTGGAATATCACTTTTTTGGAGAGGACAGTTGTACTGTGAAAAAATCAAAACATGACACATGGTAGGTAAATATGAGCCAAATTAAGAAAAAAACACAATACTCCCTTAAATGTGTCCTGTTATATATATATATAATTAGATAGGGTATTTAGCATCTAAAGCTGACAAGAACGCACTACTAACAAAGTTTTTCCTAATATTAAATCCTAAACCCTAAACGCTCATTATAGGCTTAATGAAGATGACATCTTTGGGACTTACAATGACATCATTGAAGAAAATCATCATCGATGTTTTAGATTTGACAAGGACCACCACCGATACTTCACCGTAAAATGGGGCCCATTCATCGTGATTCAAATCTAATAGCTTCGTTCATCTCTGTGTCATGAAATCAAGAAATCGATGCTGATTTCTACTTTGTTCATCTTCGCCAGTTGTTCCAATGGTCATGCCCATGCTGATTGAAGATCTCATGATGAAATCAAAGAACCTTTGCCAACCCTTCACTTCAGTCAACATGCATTGTTGTCCTCTAGCTCGAGATTCTCACAAGGATTGGCCAGCTTCTAAGCCCGCACTGCCGCCTGCCGTCATCATTATGGGCTACCACAGGCCTACTTAGTGCTCAATCAGCATTATTTTGTTTTACCTATAAGAAAAGAATATTAGATATTAGGATATAAACATTAGCTTTAGAATTCCATAGTTTATAATAATTAATTGGAAAAGATTGAGAATAAAATTGTTGTTTAATATTTATTTTAATATTAATTAATCTCACATTAGTAATTTGTCTGATTTAATAGTGAAATTGAGAAGAATGGCTCAATTGAGAAGCAAAAATGAAGTAAGATACCTCGATAGGACAGTATTAAAGTAAGATACTCATTTATGACATAAAAATAAGCTAAAAGACTTCATGAGGAATTTACTCATTGATTTTAATTTCATTTTTTTGTTTCCATGTAACCCTTTTCGTCCACATCTTATTACTATAATCAATAAAATCAAAAGTTATTTCCTTTAATTAGCTATTTTCCCTTGCCATTCCCCAAGTTTTGGTCAAAGGTAAGATTTGGCTTTAAGTATGGAAACGAAAAAATTGTAATTTAACATATGTTAATAAATCTGGTGAAACATGGCGAATAATTCCGGTTTCCAATTGGAAAAATTAAACAATACAAACAAAAAGAAATCAGTTGGTGAATAAAACTTAAAGATTTTGGATTAAAGGATCGTCAAAATTGATAAGAATATTTAATGTATAGTTTTTGAATTACACTAATAATATAGGGATAATTTTGTCATTTATGAAGGGAAAATTGATGTGACACTCAATTAGGCTCTAATAAGTTGCATAATTACATAAAACTCCTTTGCTTACCAATTATAATAATAAAATATATTACTAACAAAAGATGCAAGATTAGAAAATGGAATGACAAGAGTAGATTTCTTTGCTTTGTTTTATAATTTTTTTTAATAATACCTATAAAATTTCATAATTCTTACAAGGACGCAACTAATATTTCATGTTTCCAACTTAGCTAACAATGCAATGGAACTGGTGATATCCATCACAGAAATTTGTACCTCTATTTAGACTCATGCTACTTTAAGAAAGTAAGGCTCATCAAGGATTTCAGGCCCAATTCAACTTAATTAAGTCCCATCATCCTATGCCCCTAAAAAGGGGGACGACAAAAAGACATGTGTCCTACATCTAACAATCCAAGGGATAAATATTTCATCCAACGGTCTTAAACTCTAAGGCACAGAACCCCAAAAACCTATATAAGGGTATTCATTATCATATGTTAGGTGTGAGATCATTCTCTTTGGTATTTTTATCCTGCTAGAACCCTTATTGACTTGAGCGTTGGAGTATCTTTTGTAGGTATCCATGCTTTCACCTCCAAGGTATGCTCATGTGACGGACTTCATTTCTGAGCATCCAGGTCGTATACCAAAGGAAGTGCACCATCATTTAGCACTCACCTTGGGGCTTTATTACTGAGTACGCACTTGGACCCATTACTCCTAGAAATGAGGTACAACGTCCAAATCCTCTTGACAAGGTGACAAGCATTCCCCTCACCATCAATGACATAGAAAGCAATACCTCAGTATCAACATCCCCAAACTGTACCCTCGACACTATGGATGGCAATGCCGACCTGCTTTCCTATCAAAAGGAATTACTACAGGGGGGTCACTTACCCTACAAGAGCAGAGTTTGAACACATGAATACATAACTCACAAGCAAGTTGGATTCAGTCATCGTAGTCATGGCCAAATATTTTACACTGCCTTCCCAACAAATGCAAGGACCACCCATACTTTGGAGCCAATGGCATCACTTATACATACAGGGAATCCAATCACTCAGTGGTGGCATGAGCGTTGGAACTTAGCTCCAAAGCCAGACATGAGGCTTCCCCTAGTATCCTCTTCTCCAATGTTGGTGCCATGGGATCTGGGGGGCATACCTTACAATCACTTCAAACCTTGCCAGCATCAACAATGCCATCACCTCACCAACCAGTATCCCTATTCAAGCACATGACCATTCCATCAACACAAGAAAAGCCTCATGCAACTATTTTCCAAACAAATTTGGCGCCGCCTAAGACATCATCCCTTCCCCTTGGAAAAATGGGCAACATGTTCCCTACCCAATTATCTCAATAGCTAGTCCCACAAGCCTTCCCATGAGACAACAGTTAGTTAGCTTACACTCATTATTTTTGGCCTAGTATAGCATATCAGAGTGCTTACTCACAACTACCAGTCATGCCAATAGCTAATATGCTTCCATTGGCACAACAAGCCTATATTATATCTCTTCAGCAACCTATCGCCAATACATTAGACCCGGTTGCAATAGTAGCACTTTAGGCTACTCAAAACACTGTTGCTCAAATGCAAAGGAAAATACAAGCTATCACTAGAAACAGCCTAAGGAAGTAGAAAAAGATATTCCTTCACTATTGAACTCATGAACGAGCCAATACCAAAGAAAATGAAAATTCCCACTTTGAACCATATGATGGAATGGGAGACCCTATGGATCATTTGAGTCATTATGAGAACATTATGACCCTAGCGGGGTTCTCAAATGCAACTATATGTCAAGCTTTTCCAACAACACTAATGGGAAATGCCCAAACATGGTACTCTAGCCTTGAAGTAGACTCAATAAGTTCATAGGATGACCTCAATAAAGCCTTTATGGACTACTCCATTGGGAGAAAGGCTTGCACACGAGTTCCAACTCACCTTTTTGCTGCAAAACAAAACAAAGGAGAATCTCTGAGAAGTTATGTTAATCGCTTCAGTAAGGAAGCATTAAAAGCGCCTAATTTGGCAAAGAATGAATTCATACTATTAATGACTATGGGACTTCATCCAAACTCAGAATTTTCCAAGGAATTGGCAAAAATGCCCATAAAGAATAGGCAAGAGTTCTTGCAAAAAGCATCAGAGTTCATGAATGCTGAAGACATTGTTGCACTGAGTATGAAATAGTGCAAGAGGGAGTCCAAACCGCTAAATTGCCAAGGCCCATCTAAAAGACAACAGTATGAGAGAAGATCATGGCAGCGCGATAATTCTCCTCGAAGAGAACATACAAATGAAGGTCGACATAGACCAAAATTCACACCGCTCACAACCCCAAAATCTGTTATCCTTCATGTCATTCAAGATAGGAAATACCTTAAGTGGCCAGACACCAAAAAGGGCGAGCAAATAGGTCCCAAGGTGGACTATTACTATGAATTTCACAAGACAATTGAGCATGAGACGGACAGTTGCAGACTGCTTAAAGAACAAATCGAAAGGTTAATCAAGGAAGGGAAGCTCAAAAAATACATTAGGCGTTATGGTGATCGAAACACTGATTACAAAAGAGATGCCAAATACAAAAAGAAGGATGATGACTATGATAGAAATGGCCAAGGTAGAGGAAAAAAGGATCGTTATGACAACAAGTCAACGAAGGTGACAATCCACCACCCGGTCAATAAGGTCACCTCTGAAGGTGGAAAGGAACATGTTGCCCTAGGGTCCTCAGTTGCTTATAGGACCTCGGGACGTATAGTGAATGCTATGATAGCAAATCATAGAGTCAAAAAATTTCTATTGGATACTAAAGCACCCCTAGCATCATTTAATAGAGCATCATTGGAAAGATGACATTCACCAAAACATGGATCAAGCCACACCCTCATCAAATTAAAGGACCAGGAAATGAGTCCTTCTCAGTGGTTGGGGAAATAGTACTTCCAGTAACGTTTAGTGACAGAATAGGAAAAAAATGACAAAGATGGGTCAAGTTCAAAATCATTGGTGCTCCTACAACTTACAATGGATTGATCAGCTTTTAAACCATGCAAGACTTTGACATCCGCGTTAAGCCTAAAACATTGGAAATTACACTTCCCTCCAAAGAAGGAATGACAGTCATCTCCCTAAGCATGGCTGAAACAATCTTGGCAATCACCATGCAGCGCCATCCTGATGCTTTAGACGCAAGGAACCAAAAGAAGAAGAAAAGAGGAATGCCTGAGAAAACAATGACAAAGATCACCCTTGGTGACTTAAACCCTAATGAGAAGACCAAGATCGAAACTATGCTGGGAAAAATGAGGAAAAGGAATTGACCACCTTTCTCAAAGACAATTGTGATGCTTTTGCTTGGTCGGCTAAAGATATGCCAAGAATTGACCTAGAGACCATCACTTATAAGCTCAACATTAGGCCAGGAAGGCACCCGATCTAGCAAAAGAAGAGGAACCTCGGGCTAGAAAGGAAAACAGCTGTTAAGGCGGAAGTAGAAAAGCTCCTACCTACGGGCTTCATTAAGGAATCCAAGTATTCGGATTAGGTCTGTAATGTTGTAATGGTTCCAAACCGGTGGGTGGCGAATGTGTGATGACTTCACAGATCTTAATGAAGCATGCCCTAAAGATTGCTACCCCTTGCCTAAAATAAATGCCATGGTTGATGCCTCGACATCTCATCAAATGCTTAACTTCATGGATGCCTTCAACAGCTATAACTAAATCTGCATGCGTCCGAATGATGAAATTTAAACTACTTTTATAATAGACCAAGGCCTATTTTGCTTTACTAGAATGCCTTTTGGACTTAAAAACGCTAGAGCCACCTACCAAAGACTCATGAATAAAATCTTCAAAGAGCAAATTGGTAGAAATGTCAAGGTTTATATAGATGGCATGCTCGTTAAAAGCAAACAAAAACAAGACCATATTGCCAATTTAAAAGAGACATTCAATTCCTTGTAAAAATACAAGATGAAACTCCATCCAGCCAAATGTGCCTTTGGAGTTAGTTTAGGAAAAATTTTAGGCTACATGGTTACTCATCGGGGCATTGAGGCTAACCTGGAAAAAGTAAAAGCAGTTCTCAACATGGATCCACCCAAAGGCATAAGAGGCATACAAACTTTAGCAAGGCAAATCACGGGTCTTAGAAGATTCTTAGTAGGGTCAGCTAGAAAATGTCTTCCATTTTTTTAAGCACTAAGAAAGAAGGGGAATTCACATCCCTTAAGGGATAAAGAATGTCAAAAAAGCCTTCAATCAAATTAAGGCCGAATTAAGTAACTCATTAGTCCTTAAGAGTCCAAAGGTTGGTAAACCTCTCATTTGTTACTTATCAGTTACTCAAGAAACAGGTGTCGTAGCCCTCATCAAGGAAGAGCAAGGAATGCAAAGCCCAATCTACTTTGTTAATCGAGTTTTTTAGAGGGCAGAGCCCGAATATCATAATATTGGTGCTCATCACTACAGCAAGAAGACTTTGACCCTATTTTCATTCTTACCCCATAATTGTGCATACTTCATATCCATTGCAACAAATCATGGGAAAACTAGAATTGTTAGGAAGACTCACAAAATAGAGTATGGAGCTCAGTGATTTTGACATCAAGTATGTCCTTCAATTAAGCATTAGATCACAAGCGTGGTAGATTTTATCTCTTAATTTACTCTCCATCAAACCAAAGAGGTGCTAGGAGAATGGATTGTACACATCGACGGGTCATCCAATTTCAAAAGATGTGGCATTGGAATAGTCTTGGTGAGCCTAGATGGGGTAAGGACAGACCATGCTTTCAAGCTTAATTTCAAGGCTACGAACAATAAAACAGAATATGAAGCGACCCCACAACACTGCGAATATGTAGAGACATTGGTGTAAAGGAGGTATGACTCTAAAGTGACTATCAGATACTCATCAGACAAGTTCGAATGGACTATGGAGCTAAAGTACCTATACTAAAAGATATGATGGCAATATTCAGAAAGGTGACCATCGAAAATATTCTGCGAGAAAAGAACAGCCAAGCAGATGCCTTAGCTAGGGTAGCATTAACCTTCGGAGAACCAACAGATATCCATATTAATGCTATC
>SMDT01001885.1:0-64576 GCA_005392925.1 Aquilaria sinensis
GAAGTTCTGCGTGGTAGCGATAGATTATTTCTCCAAATGGGTCGAGGCAGAACCCTTGGCTACTATCTCGGCAAAAGAAGTGCAGAAGTTCGTATGGAAGAATATCGTGTGCAGATTTGGCATACCAAGGGTACTAGTAGCTGATAACGGATCCCAGTTTATAGACAAAGGATTCCAGGAATTTATCAGCGACCTCGGGACAAAAATGCACTTCGCCCCAGTAGCTCACCCCCAAAGCAATGGGCAGGTAGAAGTATCTAACAGGACCATAAAAGATGGTCTGAAAAAGAGACTGGGGGAAGCAAAAGGGAAATGGCCAGGAGAGCTCCAAAGCATATTATGGAGCTACCGAACAACACCCCGAAGAGCCACAGGGGAAACGCCTTTTTCACTCATTTTCGGTACAGAGGCCATCATCCCAATCGAGGTAGTGCGACCATCGGTACGAGTGCAAGTATTTGATGAAAATGGAAATGACCTCGGACTAAGAACCAAGCTCGACCTCATCGGCGAACATAGGGAAATAGCCGAGCTGAGAAGAAAAGCTTTTCAGCAAAGAATGGCCGCGGCTATAAACTTGCGCGTCAGGCCAAAGGGAATAAAGAAAGGAGACCTCGTTCTCCGAAAGGCTGAATTCGGACCCCGAAGGCCATCCCACGGGGTATTTCACGCAAATTGGGAAGGTCCTTATCTGGTTCGTGCCGAAGTACGAAAAGGGGTGTACAAACTCGGCGATGCCGAAGGCGTAGAATTAAAAAATACTTGGCATTCGGATGCCTTGAAAAAATTCTATGCTTAGGATCTCGCGGGAGAGTTGTATTGTACAAATTAAGAAAAATATTCTAAGTACAAAAGTTTCTTAGAAAAATTCTTAAGTATAAATTATACAAGCCAGAATTCCGCGAAGGCGATCGCCGTAATAAGCGCAGATTTGATTTTCCGAAGTCTCTTGAGCGAACATGTTCGGGACAACGGGAAATGAAAAATCTCACAAAAAGACTTAGCCAAAAAAGAATCTTTATTAAGGACGAATCTACTTACAGAGAAGAAAGATTGCCAAAAGAAGAAGTACAAAAAAGAAGGAAAAGAAGGCAAAGGGCCCTAAAACAAACTAAGGGATCTCGGCGTCCCGGGAGCCACCAGCTCCTGCGTCCTTCTCCACTACCTTCGGCGCCGGGAGCGAAAGGGGCAAGTTCAAGTTTTCAATCTTTGACCAAGCCCACCGATGTCCCTCGGGAATGTTTAAGGCCTTCAAGAAAGAAAGGTCCAGATCTGGAAACTTCTGCAGGACCTGGTGCCGAACAAGGCAGAAGCCGTCCTGAAAACCGACTTTGGTCATCTGGTCGGACTTATCCTTCTCGACACCAAGGGCGTCAAGGTCCTTCTTCAGATCCGCGACCTTCTTCTTCAATGCCTTCATCTTCTTCTTCTCCGGCTCCTTCTTCAAAGCATCGACCTCGGCTTGAAGCGCGGCCTTCTCAGCAAGCGCCTTCGCCAGGAGAACCTCAGACTCTGACTTCTCCTTTTGATAGGCTTCATTCGCTGAAATCAGCTCCGCCACCTGGGAGCCGAGGTCAGAAATCTTCTGGGAGGATTCCTTCACAAGTTCTTCTTTTTCCTTCAGGAACCCCTCCCGAACGGTGGCAATCTCCTTCTCTGCAGCTTGAGCCAGCTGCGTGTTCTGGGCAGCTAATTCCGAGCACGTGGCCTTAGTTTTTTCTATAACCTCTAAGGCCGAGGCTCGGAACGCTGTCTGCCTCGCCACCCGAACTCTGAGGAAACCAGCGTACCCCAGCAGCTGCAAAAAAAAAAAAAAGAAGGCAAAGTCAGTAAGGCAAAAGAGAAAAGAGAGAGCCAAACACTTGGAAAAAAGTCCAAAGGAAAAAAGAAAGAAAGGCGCAAAACATACCTGGGCAGCGTGCTCGGAAAGTTTCGCGGCCAGGGAATCATCGCCCGAGTGAGCCTCCGCAATAGCCCTGAAGGAGGCTTCAGTAAGCATCCCCTTCGAGATCTCTTTAGCCATTTGCTGGCAGTCTCCGGAGTACAAATTCATGTCCTCCGTAAACGACCAGAAAGGCTCCTTCGGGATCTTCCCATTCGGGATACAGGCATCCCGAAGGGCTCGCTTCTGGGCGTGCTCGGCTGCCCAACCCAGAGTAAGTAACTCCCCTGCACAGCAAAACAAGAAGCTGGTCAGGGCAAGTAAATTTCAAAGTTCAAAAAAGTAAAGGCATCACAGTTTGTCTAAGAAAGCAAACCTTGAGGCACCTCGGTGACATCGTCGTCCGAGCCCTGAGTCCCCTCGGCATAAATTTCCTTGCCTTTGCTCCTACGGCGCTCCTCGGCAGAAGGGGCTTCTACCAAAGCGTCCAGAAGAGTCGCCGAACGAGTGGGACTCTGAGCAGTGAGGTCGGCAGCGACCTCGGCGGGCGGGACAGTAGCAGCCTCGGGCTCTTCGCCTGCCTCCTCGGAAATCTCTGGAAGAGGAGGAGGCACATCCTTCTTCGCCCGTTTGGCCACAGATGGCCCAGCCCCAGACGATTTCCGCCTTCGGGAGACGGCCTTCTTCATCTGTTCGCCCTTCTCGGCTTGACCGAGAAAAAAGGACTTGTAATAGGCAGCAGTGTCGTCGCCCATCTCTGAAAAAGAAAGAAGACATCAGCGTGAGTCCAAGGTGAAATTATAACAGAGGGATTCGGAGATAACTTACGCTCGTAAAAATTTTCGTAAGTAGTTTCCTCCCGAAGGAGTTGCACCAGCTAGGAATCCTTCCCAGCGATGTCAGGACCCGGCATTCCGAGGTCGGTCTTGTGCTCCTTCACTACCCCTAACTCCCGAAGAACCTCCTCTGTCATCAGCTTCCAATTGATGTGGAAGGGGTAGAGGGAGCGCGAAGGGACCTCGGAACCCCAGTCGGAAACGGCTCGGATACGTTTGTCGAAATCCGCGAATATGGGAGCCAACTCGGGAGTCAGCATTATCCTCGGATCTACGACGTCCATCTCCAGCCTTCCCCGAGCCCACTTGGTCGGAACGTGCGACCAGGCCTCCTCCATCTTCAGAAAGAAAAATTTTTGTTGCCACCCTCGCCAGCTGTCCTTGGTGGCAAAAGTAAACATATACTTTTTGCTCCCTGATCCCCGAGGTAGCATGAAGTAAAAGCCACCCTTCGGGACCACGAAGAGCTTATAGTACTGCATAAAGATGATGAAGTGGGGTTCTATTTTGAAAACGCCACACATACAGAGGAAGGCGTTAAAATAGCAGTACGAGTTCGGCAGAAGCTGATTTACGGCAATGCCATGGAATTGGCAAAAGTCGCAAATCATCTTTGGAGGAGGATACCGAAGTCCGGCCTTCAGTTGAGCTCGGAAAACGGTAACCTCGTCGCCACAGTTCGAAAAGCTAAATCGGTCCGAACGTGGTAACTGGGTAACGGCGTACAAGGGAAGGAAGAACTTGGTCTTCCATTTTTCTAATTTTTTAGGAGTGGTGCAGCAAGGATGAGACAAAAGGGGTTGCCAGCTCTCGGGAGTAGGCATGGTTGGCTGAAAAACGATTTCGAAAAAAGGCCAAAAACAACTTCGGGAAAGCTTAAAAAGCAAAAGGCTCTGAAAGTTAAAACCCACCAAATGTTTTGCCGAAATCTGGATTTGAAGACGCCGTCGCAAAAGGTTGCCGGAAAACACCCCGTTAAAAAGGATCGCCGGAAAAAGCGGGAGAAAACGTGAAAGCAGTTGAGAGCAAAAACAGAAGCAAAAGAGGATTATGACGGAACAGGAGTATATATAGGCCGAGAGGCGAAGGCGAACCGGCGTCATAACTACTCCGCGAAAGCGAACAGTCGCCATAATTGCTCAGAGCGCATGAAAAGACGCGCCTGCTTTATCCGATATAGTTCCTGCCAATAGCAGGTTGCCACGTGTCAGCCATTGCGCCAAAGGGGGGTCACGCCTTCTGACACTTCTACACCTGGGCGCGCCGCTCTAGACTGACACGTCTGGTTACGAGATGCGACGTGGCGCAGATCTACAAAAATAGAGAGGTAGGTTACCTCGAAGACACCAAGAGACAGATTATGACCAAACAAGCCGGTGTCTTCAGACAAGAGGTCCATCCTCGGCAAAATTGTTATAACCAAGGCCCTGAAAACTGCATTCAAAAGTTGATAAACCGAAGTACCTACTTCGGCTTTCCAAAGGGGGGCTTGTGATAGCCGAAGGACTATCGCCTCTCTCACCCCGTGCCTCCTGCCGAAAACAAGGTAACCGGAGAACTTAATGTCACCCGAAGGAGGCACTATCACTGACCTTGGAAGTAGCAAAGTCAAGACGTGTCGAGCTCGGGACTTCGGCTAATACCTCAGGAACTCCAAAAACGTTACTAGCTCCCTCGGGGGACCAAGCGGATCCGCCTTCGGAGGCGAAGGTCTAGCTATTCCAAAACGGGAGAATAGTTGGCCCGAAGGCGGAACCCCCGAGCTAGGGGGCTTCCCGAACTAGTGGTACACCGGCCAAAGGAGGACGTCCGTACCAAGGGATGACCTCACCTAGGGGACCTCGGGAGTACGGCAGGAGCATTTAAGGAGCCTCTGACATGTCATCCGCAGGCGTTACACGCCGCCTGGAACGGCGGTCTGACACGTCCACGTCGTCCAGGTCTTGTCACGACCTGTCTCGGACCAAGGCTCGAGGAGCCTGCAAACATCCACTTGTCCCCTGCGCGCCGAAGGTACAGGAAAGATCTGACCGAACACGTGTCATGATCTGAACGGACTGAACACTCCTATAAATACCAGGAAACAAACCCTGGCAGAGGGACTCTCCAGGACCAGACCCCCTTTTTTCTTGAGAAAACACGAACAGGCAAGGCCATTAAAACCTTTAGTGCTCCCCCTTCACCTTCTTAAGAACTGACTTGGGCGTAGGAGGCTCCTCCCCGGAAAAACACTCCGGGGACCTCCTAACCCTCTCTTCTGAGTTTTTCAGGCATGCTCCTCTGGAAAATCTGGGCTCCAGGCGTTCTCCCTCTCAGGAAGTCCCTCCAGAAGTCACAATGTTACTTAACGAAGATACCTCGGGGCATCACAAACCTTGATTGGCCGCATGATATGGTGGTTTGTATACCAATTGGACTAAGACCCAATTGGCATAAAATAATATTTTCCAAATGTGAATTAGCTATTAAAAAAAACTAGACAACTCAGAATTATGAAAATAATTACTAAATAGTTTAAATTTAGATTTTAAAAATTGTGTGTGAACAGGAAAATACAGATTTCCAAATTTGGGGGGCCTAAAAGTAATATGGATCTAACTTCAAGGATATATAACCATAAAATATCCTATAACTATGCTGACTTATTTAAAGAGGTGTGCTATTATGCATCAGTTAGCATGTGTTCATCATAGACTTCACTCCAACCGCCGTCAGATTAAGTAGAACTCACGACCTCCTACAATTAAAAAAAAAAAACAATGAAATTTCCACAACGTACAAGGAAGATGTCCATTTGCAAAGAAGCTTTGTGGTCTGTAGTCTGTTTGAATCCAATTACTGCTTGTCTCCGCCTATTTGAGAGAGGCTAACATACAGCGGGAGTAGGAAAGGGAGCAAGAAAATGTCTTACCCAAAATATGTTATACTTCAGAGTGTATCGAGAGTGACATATATAATTTCTATGTCCCAATAATTTGTACATAAGCATATAAAGTAAGGATGAAACTTAAGATATAAATTAATTCAGGACAATACTTTATCATACTGTATAATATGTATACTATTGCTAGCGTTATTCAAAGTAATCAACAATGAAGGAAGGAAAAAACTAAAATCACTGTATGATACAACACAAAATCAGCAAAAGAAATGCAACTTCACCAATGAAATGATAATTCAGCTATAGAAAAAAGACGTTGAACAAGAATAGTATAAAGAACAAATACAGGAAGGCAAGCATTTAAAACAATCATACAATAGTGTTTCCACTTCATTTGATCAAAGTAAACTTCATTAGATATGTCAAGCATCCAAAAATATATCTTAGCACCTTCATAAACTACAATTAGTCACTTTCAAAAAGAAAATTATGGCGCCTTCTGAAAAAAAATTTAAATCTTTTTTGACATTTTTCAAAAAATTACCTCACTAAAAAATGGCACATAGGGTTGGCATTGCGCAAAAATGTCAGATGCAAGAACAATGAGTAGCTCAACCAACCTATACAGTGGACGGCGGAACAGGTCCAGATCCGGTTCGCTTGATCTCTTCTTCGATTCACAATGCCTAATAGCAGAATCAGCAAATGGGGTGCCAACGCAAAAATTCAGGCATGGGTGGAAGTCTGAGCGATGATATGAGCTAGTTTCGTACCTCGCAAGAAACATGAATTAAAGCAAGAAGAGAGCTCAAGAAGGAAGGTATGAAGAACAAAAAGAAGAAGAACAAGAAGAAAAGTGAGGAACAGATGAGAAAAGAAGATTAGCGAAGCAAATCATCAATTGTAATTGACTGATTAAGATTAGTATATATGTACTATTCGCTTTTATACGAGTACGTACATCAAATCAACAGGGATTATATGATTAGCAAAGAGTTGATCCTAAGACAATTGTTGCCACATCATTGCAACAGCCAATGTTTTGCCCGCAAATACCAAGCTGTTATTTCGTATAGGTCCCCCCTTACATAGACTCTTGTCCCTAAAAGTCACTAAATTCAGGGAATCTCTTCAAATCTTATAATGATTCCCATGTTGCATCTTCTAATGCTGAATTCGACCAGCTTACCAGCACCATGGCGATTGCTCTATTTCCCTACTTGGCTATCTTGCTATCCAGTATACGAACTGGTTGCTTGGGTGATTCTAATAATAACCCAAACAAGCAACGGTGGTGGAGCTTCAAGCAAGCTCTAGGATTCTTCGCATTCATTTCAGGACATATCACTTGGAGATGTGCTAATTAAGGAACTTCACGAAGCATTGCTAGGCTTGATTCAAGAGTTTTTTGAGGCAAAACAAGCTGGAAAACACCGTGGAATGCACAAACGAGCTCAATTGGAGCAACTATACAAAGTTCTTGAATTTATTGGAGAACCAAGGTCTAGCTACACCCAGAGCACCCATACACCTAGGGAGTGCACACCCTAGTACATCATGCACCCTAGAGACATCCCACATAGCAAATAACCTGTACATGTGCTCAAAGCACCCGCGACCCAAAGAGCACTTAAGAATAGCCCCAACCATGCCCAGGAGTGCACCTAGCGGGCTGCAACGTGCCATCCCATGGACCTGTCCGGCAGTCCCCATTTTTCAGGTGTTCCTGCATATTTATGTATTTTGCCAATGACTATTACCAACGGCCACACGTTGGTAATTTGAAAATTACAAATGCGAGACCGTTGGTAGTGACACGTTGATAATCGATGCATTGGAAAGTTTTTTACCAACAGCTAATAGAAATTACAAATAGTCTAAGATCACATGTTTTTTACCAACGATTTTACTTTCACCAACAGTTTAAGCCCTAGATAATTATGTTGAAAATTTTTCAAAAAAGTTAAAGGAGTTTCCATTGGGGAGTCATTGGAAACTACCTTTTTTTAAAAAAAGAAAATTAAAATAATTAATATTAAAATTATACATTATATTCACTAAAAATTTTGTTTAGTGTAATTATATAACTAAGATTTTATTAGTAGACAAAAATTTGAAAAATTCAAAACTATATAATTTCACAAAAATTAACTAAAAATTCACACAATTCAAAAAGATTTATTGAAATTTATAAAAACTTACCGAAATTAATAAAAAAATTTAAAATTAACAAAAAAATTCAAAAATTAAAAATATCACAAAAATTAACTAAAAAAAAAAAAATTAAAAATTACTGAAATTCATCAAAATTTGCCCAAAACTAATAAAAAAATTAAAAATTCACAAAATTTCTAGAAATTATACTAAATTTAAAAATCAAACACAAAATTAACTAAAAATTTACAAAATCAAAACCAAACGAGCAATCAAACAACCAGATCTACAAAATCAAACAAATAGATCTACAAATTCACAAAAACAACCAAATCAACAGAAAATCATAATAGAAATCAGTAAAGAGGAAAGGAGTCAAGGCGGTGAAGCAAGGAGGCATGGCGGTGCCGCAATGTGAGGAGGCAAAGAGGCGGGGAGCCGAGGTGAGGCTCGGAGGGAAGGCGAAGAAGGGAGACGTCCGCACCATACCGAGGAGAATGGCGGTGAACCACGAATCGAGATCAATGCCTGGGGTAGGATAGAGGGAGAATGATGACTAGGGACGGACGGAGGGTGATCAGTGGCCGGGGAGAGAGTGGAAATGGAAGGTAAGATAGGTTAGGGTTTTATATGGGCTAGGTTAGAGTTATGAGCTTTTTGGGCTCTATGGGCTTTTACATGTGTACACACACACACACACTTTTAATATAAGATATATAACTAATAATAATAATATAATTAGTTAATTACTCAGTTTGATACTCATTATATTGCTATTATAATAACTATTGTTTAAAATTTGTTGTTTGAGTAATTATTATGTTATTGGTAATATTTTACTAAATTTTAAAGACTAATTGTATGGTGAAGAGTTATAAGTTTAAAATAAATTATTATAAATTGAGAAAAAATAAAAAATGATTTTCCAATATAGTAACTTAGTTTGAGAGAAATTTATTATTAAATGAGCTCTTATCATAATATGGACAATAAAACTATCTTTTTTATTTGAGAAAAGAAATTGAAATTTTTTTATATAAATTGCATATGATAATGTAATGTAAAGCAAGGATAATTACTTTATTATATACATTAAAACCATAAATTGTAATTTCACTATAAAAATATGTTCATTTATATGTTCATACACATTATAACTATATATATATATGATATACATGATATATATGATATGATAAATATATATAAATATATTACAATATGTGTGTGTGTGTGTGTGTGTGTGTGCACGTATGCATGTATGTGTGTATGTATGTATATACGTATATATTTAAATATAAATATTAAGTAAATATGATATAATTGACAATATCAATATGAATATTTATAAAAATACAAATATAAATATACATATTATTATTATTATTATTATTAGTAAAAAGAAGTATAAATATAATGCATATGATACATTATTTAATGTATATATATGATATATTATAAGTATATATTCTTATATATGATACTTCCTCTGTCCAAATTTAGATGAAACATATTTTTTTTTATGTCCCAAAAAGGTTGAAACATTCCCTTTTTCAGAAAATTTTAAACAATCAATTTACTCTCTTACTCCCATTTAAACTCTTACTACACAAAACCCAATAAATAATCTTTTTTTAATCTTCACTCAATCTCTCATTGTACAAAACCAAAAAAAAAATATTTTCTTTTTTAATCATTATTTAAACTTTCACTACACAAAATAAAAAATAATAATTTTAATTCCATGGGTAAAATTGGAAAAATAATATAAATTACATATATTTTAATTTTCGTGCCCAGAAAAACGTTTCATCTATTTTAGGATGAAGTGAGTACATTATTATATATATATATATAAATTATAATTATTATTTGTAAAAAATGTTTTAAAAATATTACTTTACTTTCTAAAATATATAATTTGATATATGATTATTATCATTATACATTATAATATATATGATATATTTTAAATACATATTTTTTATATTTTTATAATAATAATCATAAGTATTATATTTATAATTATAATAGGAAGATAGATATAGATATATAGATATATATATATATATATATATATATATATATATATATATATATATATATATATATATATGATATATATGATATAATTAATAAAAAAATATTATGATATATAATTGTTATCAACAATTTAACGCGTTGATAATTACCAATAATTTAACGTGTTGGTAATTATCAATGGTTTTACGCGTTGGTAATTTACCTGTTGGAAAATAGTTAATTTGCCTACACGTTGGACCGTTGGTAAATTACCAACGTGTTTGACAGTTAACACGTTGGTAACTACCAACGATCAAGCCGTTGGTAATTTGCTCTTTGGAAAAACTAGTATTTTTAGTAGTGACGCTTTGCCCACTGAGTGGGTAAGGATGGTTTGTTTTTGAAGTAGTTTGATGTACTAAGTCAAACTTCTAGCTAGTTTAGGACTTGTTAGTTTTTAGGACTTCTAAACCCTTAATACTTGTATTTTATACCAAAGGGAGTTAGAATTACTTTAAAGACAACAATGCACACTGTATTCATCAAACATAAATGAAAACAAAGTTTGTTTGTGTAGATCATTTCTCTCTTATTCTTCTTGAACTCTTTGGCTTATAATGCTTTCTATCATTCTCTTCTTCTCAATCTTTCCTCAACTTCCATTCTTCTTCTATCCTTTCTTTATTTTTCATTCCTTTTCTATCCTTTGGTTGCTGCCATTTTCATTCTTTGGTTCAGCCTTGCTTGATTGCTATGTTTCTTAGAGCTAGCAAATGATCTTGGAGTTTGATTTATATCACGACTCTTCCTCCCTTAAGGTGATTCATCTGCAAATCATCATCTACATTAAAAAATAGACAAATTGTAATGCCCGGACAATCCAAAGTGATTAGGCCCCGAGGTAAGTGAACTGGGAGCCAAAGAATTTTCCTTAATTGAGAATAAAGCTCAACTAATGTGAGGGGACATTAAATTGAGTGTTAGGCATTCATGAAATTAAGCTTGGCTTAGGCCAACAGAAATAATGGTGAAAATGGTGGATTTCAAAGATGAGGGACTCAATTGAACAAAGGAATTGTTGTAAGTTGGGCTCAATTGCCCAAATTCAAAAGATTGGAGGACTAAGTGGGGAATTGGCCCATTTTCATGGCCTTGGATGCCATGGCTGGCCATGCCCATTTAAAATAATATATTTTATGCCACCTCCACCTCCACTCACAATTAAATAATCCTCCACCCACACCTCCACTCACCTTTGTCCCCCACCTTCACTCATTCATCACTAAAGTCCTAACAACTCTTCCAATTTGTCCCCCCACTATGTCTCCCACTTCCCATTTGAATTATGACTCCAATAAGGCATGTCTCCCACCCATTTTGGACTACAATGGCCGGCCATCACACCTCCTTCCCATTAAAACACATTCATCTCGCTCATTCTTACCATTTTGCTCTCAAACTCTCTCATTCTCTCTCTAAAATTGGCCATCACTCTTTCTTCCTCTCCAAGAACATTTCTAACTCTCTTCCTCCTCTAAACATTCTTCCATAACAAGTTCTTAGCCTTCCTCAAATTAAAACCAAGTATTCTTGGTAGAATTCAAGCTCTAAAAGCCATAAGGAGCAAGAATCAAGTGAAAGATTTCAAGAAATTCAAGGAGGAAACTTTCGGCCATCTTCATTCTTGGTGGGTTTGAGCTCTTCTCAAGGAGCTCTTTGTATAAATGAGCTTCTAAGCTCATTGGGAGGAAGAATCAAGAAGAAAATTTGAAGAACATCAAGCACACAAAATTCGGTCTCACCTCCTAGTCGAGGTTCTGTAAGTGTGAACCAAGTATTCTTGGTATTTTGTTTTCTTTAAGATAATTACCAAGTGTTCTTGGTATTTTATGGATTACTAATTTATTTGGCCATTTTGGTTCTTGTGCTAGAAAATCACTTCTAGAATCAACAAGCGAGGAAACCGAAGGAAAACAAGCTTCTAAGAAGCTTTTGGTATTGGTAAGGATTCCTATACTCTGAGTATTCGGGCCCCTAGGTGATGGTCAAAGAACCATATGATCCTAGGTGTGCTAAAAGGGCATAAGTTAAATTATTGCTTCGGCAATTCTGTGTTGCTCATGAGCTAAGTTAAGTAAGCAAGCATTATGGGCTAGGATTTAAGTAGGCCACCTTAAATTCCTATGCTAAGTGAGATCTCTGAAAATGAAAAATATGTGAAATTAATGAAATAAAACTTGAGGGATGCTTGCTGCCCTTCTGTAAATCAAGGTGTTAAGTGGCGTGTGTTTGCGTGCTTCTATGAATTTGTTGTGCATGCTAACTCCCGATTTCGATTATTATTGTATATGCATGTATCTTTGTGTTTTCTTTGTCTTTATGTTTTCCTTGCAGGAACTTGGAATAATTATTTCCATTACATTCTTGGCATATGTTAGGCCTTAAAGGCCATATGTTAGGCTTTGGAAGACATATAGAATCCTTATTGAGTTTTAAAACTCATCCGCCCTACTTTACTTTTGTAGGTAAAAGTGTGCTCGAAAGATTGAGCTAAAAGTCTTGAGTACTCTTTTTGTGGTATAAAGGTTGGGTATGTGTATGGTATTGCTTAATTATACTAAGTATTCTAAGTATTTTAAGTTGCTTGAAAATCAAGCTAATAAGCATGGACTTTGTGTGCAGGACTACGAGTCTAGAATTTGTGGGAACGTCTTAAGGTGGATAATTAGTGTTCCATGGCACTATGATTTATGGCTTGCTTTTAAGCATGTAATTTGTTGGTCTAAGTTTAGTGACCAAATTATGGACTTAGCTAAAATTCAGCCAAACTTGGCTTTGGGCTTGTATTATGGACTTGGACATTTTTGGGTGTTTTTATTGCTTGGTGGACTTACCAAGGCCCATGCATGAATTTATGGGTTATGTTTTCATGAAACTTGAAGCATGTTGAAATTGGGCTTAAATAAGAACTTAGAAAATTTGAATATGTTCTTGGTTAATTTTGGGCCATATGCATGTTAAGTACTAAAATACCCATAAGCCCATGTTTATGTTGAAAGCATGCTATGTTTGGCTATGTATGTGCACTTAGTAAAAAACATGCAAGTAAAATTAGAAAAGCATGAAATTAGATCCTTGTGTAAAGATTGGCTAATAAGGAAATTCAAGTACACGTATGTGAATTAATGCATGCCTAAGCATTAGTTGCATCTAAAGGCATTAAGTGATTATGTGCACTAGTGAACACCAAAACACATAAGCATGTAAAGCATATGCATGAAAATAAGTTTTCAAACTCAAGTTGGTGTTTTGATTGCCATGCATATTCTTGGCTAAGCTTGGTAAAGACCATGAAAATGAACACATGAAATCCACATAGGTGCTAGTTTCTTTCCAAGAGCACTTAAATTTAAACCTTTAATAAGAACACAACAAGCTAGTACCAGTAAGTATCCTGGGGTTCGTGCCCATAAGTCTTAGTGAGTAATAAAAGTCCCTTCGGTTTAATTAAACTTCCGCTGCATGTTTTAGATAATTGGGCCCAAATGGGCCAGGGGCAGTTTAGGGCACGACACAAATCAACAACATTGGAAGTATAAATAACATTATACTAACCTGGTTAGTCCAACTTGTAGGTTTGTCTCTAATATTTTGCAAAACTTGGAAGGGTCCTTCTCCTCTTTGATGAAGCTTTTTATGTCTTCTTGCTAAATATCTTTCCTCCCTCATATGAACCCAAACTCAATCTCTAGGCTCAAATGTCATCTTTCTACGTCCTTTGTTGTGGGTATTTTCATATTGCAACACTTTCATCCTAATTTGCAATTTCATCTTCCCAAGCAACCTTGTGACCAAATCTGCCCTCTCATTCACCATTTAAACTAGAAAAATCATGTGTAGGCATAGGCATAAGATCTAAAGGAGATAATGAATTGAAATCGTACACAATCTCAAAAGGTGAATATCTAGCAATAATGTGCACAAGCTTATTATGTGCAAATTCTACATATGGTAATTAATCTTCTCTAGACTTCAAATTCATTTTGATAATTGCCCTAAGTAATGCAACTAATATTTGTTACCTCAAATTGGCAATCAATTTGTTTGTTGATGACAAGTGATAGAGAAAAGTAGTTTTGTACCTAGCATGCCCTACAAAGTCCTCCAAAGAAACTTAGAAACTTTGTGCCTTTATAAAAAAACAATTGTTTTTGGTACTCCATCTTTGATAACCTATCCACAACAACAAACATAGAATTTTACCCTTCTTTATATTAAGAAGTTTGACAACAAATTTCATAGATAAATTAGTCCAAGAATGAGGTGGAATAGGTAAAGAAGCATATAGTCCATATAAAGTTTGCTATAACTTAAGCCCTTTTTCCAATCAATACATTGCTTACAAACGAGTTCCACATCATTCCTTATGCACAGCCAATAAAAATTCTCCTTCAAGACTTCTAGTGTTTAAATAATGCCAAAATGGTCCATGAGGCTACCATTGTTAGTGTTGTGCCCAAAAGCCAATCATGAGATGATTGTATTTTTGCACATTAAGCCATGATATTTTATTAAGGCATTAATCCAGCAATTACGTTTGTTATTTTGTTTCTGGATAATGTAATAAACATAATTGTAACCCTAGAATGATGATATTTTTAAATGTCCCTGGTCTAGTATTATTGTGGAGCGGGTTACAATACTACATAATGACTAGCATATATGGAGACTAATATGAGATATGTAGTCTACATATAGGTATAAGTTGGAGAACTTGTGTATTGGACTGACCCACCATGAGAATGCTACATGGATCGTTATATGAGTGTCATAAGTGATTCTCATAGTGATCATGGTATATGTAGTCCTCTGACCTAAGGTCATCAAGGTTCCATACATGTGAGTCACATACTTTGATACTTTTCTTTGTTGCTCGTAACTGAGTGAACTTGAAGGAGGTCATTAGGCATGTCACCTATCATTCGGAGGGATTTGTATGATCAAGATGGGATTTGTCCCTCCTATATAATGAGAGTGATATCTTCGGGTCCCTTGATAGAGTAAGACTTAGAAAATGCATGGCCATGCTCGGATGAGTTGATATACGATATCAATGTCATCAATTTAAGTTAGTCTACTCGGTATTCAAGAAACCAAAGATTGGGCTATATGAGAGTGATACATTCCATGTCTCATGCCTAGTCTTAATATCTTAAACAAAGGAACAATGGATATATGGGTAATGATCATAAAGGTTTAGTCGAATCACCGACAATCTTGTTACTCAGGTAGCAATGATGTGTTGCTAGACACCGCTCGTTGCTTATGATCATAAATGTGATTTATGATCATTGCCAACATGGTAAGAGCCTATTGGGTTGCACACATAAAGCTATTTGGATTATTAGAGTACATGGTTTAATTATTTGGGTTATGGTTTCATGATAATTCGTGTTAGTAATTGGCCCAAAAGTTGAGCAATTAGTAAGCCCGAAATTAAAGCCTAATTGGATTAGGGCTTTGAAACCCATTAGGCCTGGAAGTTGAGTCTCACTATAAATACAACTTTTAATGAGAAATTCACAGCCTTGCCCTAGCCTCCCAAAAAGGATAGCCACACTTTTCTCTTGCTATTCCTTGGAGGACGCACGCTAGCACTGCGAACGCAAGAGAAATGCATCTGCCAGGATGTGGTGGAAGCATGGTGATCCCGAGAAGCTCATGTGGATATCATAGAGAGCTTGAAAATGTCAACTGTTCAATTTTTATGATTCAATTCTACAGTTGGGTGAGAAATCTTAACTGAAATTAGATATGGAAATTTTTGAACACTCGGTTTACCCTGTTTCAATTGGATCCTAGAGGGTTTCGATTAAATTTTACTGTGCTTGTTTGGCTCCCGAAACCTTACAACCACCATGTGCCTCTTTAACAAATAGCTTCCTTAATGCAGTTTGTGGTATACACAACGTGTTTTCTAAAAAAAGAAGGTCATCTACTTTTTAAAACTTAACAAAAGCATTTTTTCCCCACAATTAGCATAGATTTCACAAAAATCAAAATCTTGTTTTTAGAAACTCAAAAGCAAGCAATTTACCATCAAGAGTTGTGAGTAAAGCATACCTCCTTGAAAAATGCATTTGCTACAATGTTTTCCTTTTTTTGTTTATACTTGATAGCATAAGGGGAAAAACAATAAATTCCACTTTTTTTGCTTGTCTACGGTTCAACTTACCTTGACTCTTAAGATGTTTGGGTGATTGATGATCAATATGAATGACAAATTCCTTTGGTCACAATTAATGTTGCCGTTTCTCCATTGCTCCCATTAAAGCTTACATCTCCTTGTCATAGATTGGATAATTCAAGGCTACTCCATTCAAATTTTCAATAAATTATGGAATTAGCTCACCCTATTGCATCAAAACAACCCCTATGCCAATATTTGATGCATCAAATTCAATCTCAAATACTTTAGAAAAGTCAAGTAATGCCAAAACAAATACATTGAGCAATTTTTCCTCTAACAACACAAATCTATCATTTTGAGGTTTCTCCCACTTAAAACCAACACTTTTCTTAGCTATCTCAGTAAGTGTTCTTGCAATAGTAGAAAAGTCTTTCATAAACCTCTTGTAGAAGCTAGCCAAACCTTGAAAAAACCTCATATTAGAAATATATTTAAGAATTGGCCATTCTTGGATGGGTCATACCTTTTCCGTATCAACCTTCATTATGTGAATTCGATGATACCCACTTTTCAAATCAATCTTAGAAAAGATGCTAGAACCATACAACTCATCAAGCATACATCTAATATAGGGAAAGGTTCTCTATACTTTGCAGTGATTTTGTTGATAGGCTTGCAATCCATGCACATTCTTCATGTTTTATCTTTTTTATGCATTGAAATAATGGGAACAACACATAGACTCGTGCTTTCTCTTAATATAGCCCTTTGTAAACAAATCTTTAACCTACCTTTGAATCTCCTTTATTTCCTTGGTATTACTCCTATATGCTAGCCAATTTGTCTAGGACCTCCTGGAATAAGATTAATTTGATGCTTAATCTTACTTACAGAAGGCAATCCACTTAGCTCATTAGGAGACACATCCTCAAATTCCTACAAACAAAAAAAGACACAAAAACACTAAGAAGATTGTTAGTTAACGTAGGGTTTTGGGAGCCAAACAAGCAAAACCGAAATTAACCGAAACCCTCCAAGATCCAAGTGAAACGCGGTAAATCGAGTGTTCGAAAATTTTCATACCTAATTTCGGTTGAGATCTCCCACCCAATTCTAGAGTCAAATCACAAAACCTGAATAGTTGACGTCTTCAATCTCTCTATGGTATCCACATGAGCTTCTCGGGATCACCACACTTCCACCATGTTCTGGCAGATGTGTTTCTCTTGCGCTCGCAGTGGTAGCTTGCGTCCTCCAAGGAATTGCAAGAAAAGAGTACGGCTGTCCTTTTTTGGAGGCTAGGGTAAGGCTGCGAATTTATCACTAAAAGTTATATTTATAATGAGACTCAACTTCCAGGCCTAATGGGTTTCAAAGCCCTAATCCAATTTGGCTTTAATTTCAGGCTTAATAATGGCTCAACTTTTAGGCCAATTATTAACACGAAATTATCATGAAACCATAACCCAAATAATTATCCCATGCACTCTAATAATCCAAATAGCTCTACGTGTGAAACCCAATAAGCTCTTACCACGTTGGCAATGATCATAAATCACATTTATGATCATAAGCAACGAGCGGTGTCAAGCAACACATCATTGCTACCTAAAGGACAAGATTGTCGGTGATTCGACTAAACCTTTATGATCATTACCCATATATGCCATTGTCCCTTTGTCCAAGATATCAAGACTTGGCACAAGACATGAAATGTGTCATTCTTGTATAGCTCAATCTTTGGTTTCTTAAATACCAAGTAAACTAACTTAAATTGATGACATTTATATTGTATATCAACTCATCCGAGCATGGCCATGCATTTTCTAAGTCTCACTCTATCAAGGGGCCTGAAGATATTACTCCCGTTACATAGGAGAGACAAATCCCATCTTGATCATACGAATCCCTCTGCATGATATGTGACATACCCAATGACCTCATTCAAGTTTACTCAGTTACGAGCAGCAAACAGAAGTATCAAAGTATGTGACTCACATGTAGGGAACCTTGATGACCATAGGTCAAAGGACTACATATACCATGATCACTATGAGAATCACTTATGATACTAATATAACGATCCATGTAGCGTTCTCATGGTGGGTCGGTCCAGTACATCAGTTCTCCAACTTGTACCCATATGTAGACTACATATATCATATTAGTCTCTACATATGCTAGTTGTTATGTATTATTGTAACCTGCTCCACAATAATACTAGACCAGGGAAATTTGAGAATATCATTATTCTAGGGTTACAATTATTTTTATTACGTTACGCAGAAACAAAACAACAAACATTGTTGCTGGATTAATGCCTTAATAAAATATCATGGCTCAATGTGCAAAAATACAATCATCTCATGATTGGCTTTTGGGTACAACACTAGCAGTCAAGTCATTAGAAATACAAAAAAATCTTTAAAAAGTAAAAGGAGCTCTAGTTTTTGCGCTCTTATAGATATCACTCATTTAGTATAGGGCACCCTTTCCTTCTTTCTCCCTTCCTCTCAAGTTCTTCCCTTGGAGTCCCTCTACACTCAACTTATTTCTTAGATCCACTCTTCTTACTTCTTTATGATTTTCCCTTAACTTTCCCCTCTTCATGTTCTCTAAGCCTTCTTTCAGCTTCCCACTTACTTGCTTTTCCTTCAGCCCTACCATGCAATCTTCTTTTGGTCCTCTAAGGCTTGTTGGGGCATAAGAGGAGCAAGAGTGATGGTTCTATCTTTGAACACAAAAGAATAACAATCTTTAAAGCAATCATGAGTCACTCTTCTATCAAATTCCTAAGGCCTTGCTAAAAGAATATTAGTGGCTTGCATAGGCAAAACATCACACATTATTTGATATGTGCTAAATTAAACATATTTTTACTATGATTTTTCTTGAGATTTTCTTGTCTTTTAAACATTGTAGGCAGAAATTGGCGTTTAATTTCTTTATATTTCATTTTCAGGTCAAATTTCAGCTCATTTGTAAAAAGAAAGGGTTTTGAGGAGTTTTGGATTTAAATTAGAAGATTTTAAATATTGGAGTAAACACATTCTAGGACATGGTTGTGTCTGAGACCATGTACCTTTTCTACGTTTTTTTCAACAACAAACACGCTTATGAGTGAGCAAACATTCCTTTGTCAACCATCATACCCTTATCAGGCACCGTGTCATTAATGTTTTTATGATTTTTCCCATTCAAATGCGAGAAATAGCCTTGAAGATAGTCGTGTCTTTTTTGTTAGTGTTGTACCTAAAGCCAATCATGAGATGATTGTATTTTGCAAATTGAGTCATGATATTTTATTGAGGCATCGATCCAATAATTGTGTTTGTTGTTTGTTTCTGCGTAACGTAATCAAACATAATTATAACCCTAGAATAATGATATTCTTAAATGTCCCTAGTCTAGTATTATTATGGAGTGGGTTGTAATAGTACATAAAGACTAGCATGTGTGGAAACTAATATAAGATATGTAATCTATCTATGGGTACAAGTTAGAGAACTTGTGTACTAAACTGACCCACCATAAGAATGCTACATTAAAATGTTCAATTTTACTTGTGTTTTTTCTTTTCTCAAAAAGCATTAAGAATGTCTGAAAAAACTTTACTTGCTAAGACTCCCTTAAAATGTTCAATTTTTTGTTTTAATTCGAGATTTTCCAATGTTTCTTCCACACTTTTGTGTTTGACTTCTTCTTGTAAACACATCAAAACATTCTATTTTCTTTCTAAATATATACTAAGTTCTTCCAACAATGATATTCTAGGAGGTTTAGCAAACTCAAATGTAATTTTCTTCCAAAATCTCTTTGGAAAAATTTCATTGATACTTACCTTAAAAGGCATGACTAGAGCCCTAACATTATTTCTTGATTCATGTTTAACACTGTAAAATGTTGTTTAATACAAATCTCTTCATAATAAACATCAACATTTGTCAGCTTAGGCCTTATTGGAAACAGTAATTGATCCAAAAGACTTATCAAGATACTAATAAGGAACAATGCTTTCTTTGATGCAATTCCTATCAACTCCTAAATCTACTAAGGCTACTGCTGTCAATTTGAATTGACTTTCAATTAAAAAAGTCATTCTACTAGTAAATATTTGATTTAGCATAAAATATACTTCATTAATCTACAGTCATTTTTCTTAAGAAAGATATAATTCTTTATTCTCTAGGCTCACTTCTGGAACATTTTTTCCTTTTTCTTCCTACTTTGCCTTAAAGCTAAATTCTTTCATATCTTCCATAAGTAATTCATTTTTTGGAATATTTTGAGAATATCCTTCAAAATTTTAGAGTTCTAAGATTTCAATTCTAATTCTAGGATTTTTTATTTCTATCTTTATTTTTGAAATTTCACCTTTCAGTTATGCTATCGTTGGTTCTTTGTGACTCTTCTATCTATCATATATTCTTCTAAGGATTTCATTCAGACTATAAGCTGAAGGCTTAGTCAATTATTGTATGTTAACTTTTTATTTAAATTCCTTCTTCCTTGATCCAATTAGTGTTCCTACTTACCAATTTTATCAAGATATTTAAACAACATTTCATTTCTTAATTCTATGTCATCAATTTGCCTAGAAAATTCTAAGATTCTTTCATCTTCTTCAGTGATAGCATTAACCTGAATCATATTTAATTGCAAATTATTAAATGTATTCTATAACTAACATGAATCATAACCACATTTAGAACCAAAACTTTCTGATTCAGATTTTGAACTCTCTGAAAGTCCAATAACATTTACTTATTTAGAACTTTCTTCTGAATTTATTTTTGCTTATTCTTCATTAGGCTTGCTCTTACTATTTAACAGGTTTTGCAATAAACTCTTGTTAAGACCTCTATATATTTCTAAAGAGTTTATTTTTTTTTACCTTTTCTTGCTTCCATTTACAAAATGTCCTGATTTTCCACATTTTTAACAAATCTTTTGATATTTTCTATATTTTCTTTTCTTCAACCTTTTAGATGGTCTAGGTTTTTCTTTTAATTTTTCAAATCTTCTTCTCATATATTTCCTATAGTATTAATGCCATTTTGTCTCTTGGGTTCATACTCTGAGTATGGCCTTAGGATATCAAAGCCAAATTGAGAGCAAAATTTCCCATTTCTTTCCTTCCTGCTAATCTTTATCTTTTTACATATTTTCATCACTTCATTTCATTACACATTCTAAGACCAACTTCTATAATTTCTGCTATAATTTGACCATAGGTATAATTTTCTAGGTTGAGATGACCTTAATTCTTCTCTTTAATGTAATCCATGACCAATTGACCAAAGTGTTTTGGCAAACTTTGTATGAATTTTTCTTTCTAGATTAAGGGTCTACAATCCTCTCTTTCATAGACTCTCGTAACGAAAGTATCCTTATACCATTCTAAATCTGATAAAATTTTAGATTTCAGATTTAACAGTAATTCTTCATTTATACTTTCTTTACTTGCTGCATCACCAACAAAATGCAAAAAAAAAAAAGACTGTATACAGCAAAGTATTTACTGTTAGTGTTGTGCCCAAAAGCCAATCATGAGATGATTGTATTTTTGCACATTAAGTCATGATATTTTATTAAGGCATTAATCCAACAATTATGTTTGTTGTTTTGTTTCTGCGTAACGTAATAAACATAATTGTAACCCCTAGAATAATGATATTCTTAAACATCCCTGGTCTAGTATTATTGTGGAGCGGGTTGCAATAATACATAACGACTAGCATATGTGGAGACTAATATGAGATATGTAGTCTACATATGGGTACAAGTTAGAGAACTTGTGTACTGGACCGACCCACCAAGAGAACACTACATGGATCGTTAGATGAGTGTCATAAGTGATTCTCATAGTGATCATGGTATATGTAGTCCTTTGACCTAAGATCATCAAGGTTCCCTACATGTGAGTCACATACTTTGATACTTTCCTTTGTTGCTCATAACTGAGTGAACTTGAAGGAGGTCATTGGTTATGCCACATATCATGTGGAGGGATTTGTATGATCAAGATGGGATTTGTCCCTCCTATGTAACGGGAGTGATATCTTCGGGCCCCTTGATAGAGTAAGACTTAGAAAAATGCATGGCCATGCTCGGATGAGTTGATATACGATATCAATGTCATTAGTTTAAGTTGGTCTACTCGGTAATCAAGAAACCAAAGATTGGGCTATACGAGAGTGACACATTCTATGTCTCGTGCTTAGTCTTGATATCTTGGACAAAGGGACAATGGCATATATCGGGGATGATCATAAAGGTTTAGTCGAATCATCGACAATCTTGTCACTTGGGTAGCAATGATGTGTTGCTAGACACCGCTCATTGCTTATGATCATAATTGTGATTTATGATCATTGCCAACGTGGTAAGAGCCTGTTGGGTCGCACACATAGAGCTATTTGGATCATTAGAGTGCATGGACTAATAATTTGGGTTTGGGGTTCACAATAGTTTCGTATTAATAATGGGCCCAATAGTTGAGCCATTATTAAGCCCGAAATTAAATCCTAATTGGATTAGGGCTTCGAAACCCATTAGGCCTAGAGTTGAGTCTCACTATAAATACAACTTCTAGTGAGAAATTCGTAGGTCTCCTTGCCTTAGCCTTCCAAAAAGGATAGCCGCACTCTTTTCTTGCAATTCCTTGGAGGACGCAAGCTAGCACTGCGAGCGCAAGCGAAACGCATCTCCCGGGACGCGATGGAAGCCTGGTGATCCCGAGAGGCTCGTGTGGATACCATAGAGAGCTTGAACATGTCAATTATTCAAGTTTTGTGATTGGACTCTACAGTTGAGTGGGAGATCTCAACCGAAAATTAGGTATGAAAATTTTCAAACACCCGGTTTACCCCATTTCACTTGGATCCTGGAGGGTTTCGGTTAAATTCCGCTGCGCTGTTTGGCTCCCGAAACCCAACATTTACTATGTCAAGTTCACTTGTGTGTATTAATTGTGCTACATGCTGTACTATAAGCTTTTTTCTTGCATTTTTTTATTTCTTCTCTTGCTTGTTCAGTTAAAGCACTTTTCCTACTAATTCCTTAACTATCCTGTAAATCTAGTTATAATCATTTCTACTATATCTAGGTCTGAATGAACATGAAGGAGGTCATTGGGTATATCACATATCATGTGAAGGGTTTTGTATGATCAAGATGAGATTTGTCCCTCCTATGTAACAAGAGTGATATCTTTGGGCCCCTTGATTGAGTCAGACTGAGGAATGCATAGCCATGCTCGGATGAGTTGATATTGGATATCAATGCCATCAAATTTAGTTAGTTTAGTCGGTAATCAAGAAACCTTAGATTGGGCTGTACGAGAATGACACATTCTATGTCTCATGTTCAATCTTAATATCTGGGACAAAGGGACAATGGCATATACGGATAATGATCATAAAGGTTTAGTTAAATCACCAAGTATCTTGTTAGTTTTGTAGCAATTATGTGTTGCTAGATACTGCTCATTGTTTATGATCATAAATATGATTTATAACCATTGCCAATGTGATAGTAGCCTACTGGGTAACACACATAAAGCCAATTGGATTATTTAACTGCATGGGTCAAATTGTTTGGGTTTTGGTTTCATAATAATTTTGGATTTAATAATTGGCCCAAAGGTTGAGCCATTAATGAAGCCCAAAACTAAAGATAATTGGATTAGGGTTTTGAAGCCTATTAGGCTTGGGAGTTAACCCCACTATATAAACATCAGACAGTGAGAATTTTTATAGCTTTAACCCTAGCCTCCTAAGAAGGATGAAATCATAAGGGTTTAGAAAGGTTCCAGCCACACTCTCTTCATGCCTTTCCTTGGAGGACGTAAGTTAGCATTGCGGGCGCAAGAGGAACGTATTTGCTGGGATGTGATGGAGGCGTGGTGATTCGAAAGGTTTGTCTAAATACCATAGAGAGCTTGAACACGTCAACTGTTCAAGTCTTAGTGATTCGACTCAACAGTTGGGTGAAAGAAGCTAGCCAACTAGGTATGAAAATTTTGAACACCCGATTTACTCCATTTCACCTAGATCCTAGAGGGTTTCGGTTACTTTCCACTACACTTGTTTGGCTCCCAAAACCTTACGCTTTGACCATGTTCAGTTGTTGTAAAGGTTTTCTTGGGATTTTTCAATAACTTCCAAGAAAGAAGGAGAGGAAAGTGAAGATATACAGAAAAAGAGTTTAGTGTTAATAGTAAAAGGCTGTAGTAGGCAGTTCTAATGATCAACATGGATTGATTCATGTTGGAGAAAAGATTTCCCAAATAAAAATATATTTAAAGATGAAGTTCCACCCAATTCATTTTAACTTAAGTCAATTAACTACAAAATGAGGTATTTTTATTCTTACATCATTTTTACCCAAAACTAATTTTAATTAAAAGCTCATATTATGTAGCTACAATAATCCATTGAAAATACAATTTTTGTAATCTTACTAAATTTTTATGAGTTTTTCTAGTTTTAGGCTTTAAAAAAGAAAAATTCATAAAAATTTAACAACATCATGAAAATTTACTTTCAAATAGGTTATTGCATTTATATAATATTGAATTTCAAATGAATTGGTTTTGAAGCAAAGGAGATGTAAAAGTAAAAATAGGCCAATTAACTTAAGTTAAAATGAATTGGCCCATTCCAGTCTTTTGTTTCTAGTTTTTTTTTTTCTTTTTGATATCTTTCTTTATTAGAATGATGAGCTAAGTTTCTACTTATGCTTAAGAAGATGAACGCTAGAATGATATTGTTTGTATAACTATTTTGGTTTAACTAAATATAGTTTCTTTGCTCTTGAATTGGTAAAAGCTACCCTATTGATTCATTGCTCTTGAATTGGTAAAAGCTACCCTATTGATTCAATATCTAATTTTGAGCATGTTAAGCTAATCGCTTGTGTATTTGATATGATCATTTCCTGGTTGAATAGAATGCATACAAGTCTATAGATTAATTGACATAAGACCTTTGGACTAGGGTTAAACCTAGTAGTTAGACTTAAAGAATAAGTATTGCATCTTTGAGGGTTTTAATCAGGAAGGGATTTTAGTTGATCTACCTAGGAATAGGGGTTAGTTGCCTTAAAAGAGAAGTTAATCTATTAGGAGTTCTCCATAGCAAAGATAACCATATACTCATTAAACCAAAATAAGATTAGTGCAATGGATTTCCAGGGTGATTTGAATCTAAGCATGACATTTCTTGATTTGATTCATCCACCTGCTTTTGTTGCTCTAAATTAATTTTATTTACTACAGCAGTTTGGCAACTTGTAGTTAAACAATATTCTCAATTGATTGGCTAAATAATGGAAAAATATTGAGTAGCGTAGACAATTAAATTCCTGTGGAATACGAACTTGATGCTTATCATATGCTACACTACCATGATGGGTGTGCTTACCTTAAAGGTTCCATATCATCGAGAATCTATAATTGGTTCTTAAATGCTTTATATTTTGCTTTCAAATTAAATTTTATATCCTTTGCAAAATGGAAGAATCTTGGGGGGTTCTGAAGTTGAATTAGAAGATTTTGAATAAATTCATGTAAACACGCTCTAGGACATGGCCGTGTTCCTTCTTTATTTGTTTTGTAGTAGCAAACACTCCCATGAGTAAGCAAACATGCCTATGTCAACCATCATGCTTGTTCTGGAACCATGTCATTAAAGTTTACATGATTTTTTTCTTTTAGAGGCGAGACACGGCCCTGAACCTGGTAGCATCGGTGATTGTGTTTAGTTGCTGTTAGGGTTTTCTTAGGATTTTTCTGCAATTTTCATGAGAGAAGGAAAACAGAGGAAATATACACAAAAAAATAGTTGAGTGTTGAAATTGGAAGGCTATAAGAGGCAGTTATGCTTATCATTAATGATTTATTCTTATTGAAGCAAGGATTTCTTAAATGAGAAGACATTCAGAGTTGTAGACTTTTATTGTTTAGTTTTTTTTTTCTCACTGTCTTTATTTATTGAAATGATGGGCTAATTTTCTACTCATGCTTAGAGTAGATGAACCCTAGAATGACATTGTTTCTATGACTATTTTGGTTTAATTAAATATGGTTTCTTACGTTCTACCTTGTGTGCTTCATTGTTGTTGAATTAGGAGAAGTTACCTTACTATTTGAAGGTCTGATTTTAAGCATGTTAAGCTAATTGCTTGTATGTTTGATTTGATCACTATCTGTGCAGAAGGGATTGCATGCAAGTTTTGAGATAGACTGATATAAAACCTTTGGACTAGTGTTAAAGCTAATAATGAAACTCAAGAGACGAGTAATGTTTTTTTGAGATTTCAGTTGGGAAGGGATTTCAATCAATCAACTAGGAATATGGGTTAACTACCTTAAGATAGAAGTTAATTTAATTTAGGAGTTCTCCATAGTGCAAGGTAATTGTATGCCCATCAAACCAAAATAAGAGTAGTGTAAAGCATTTCTTGGGGGATTCGAACAAAATCTATGCATGATATTTCTTGATTGTTTATTCAAATAATTTATTTCTTGTTGCTGTAGGTTAATTTATTCACTGTATTAGTTTAGTGACTAGTGGCTTCTTAAAAAATCTTCTTAATTGATTAGCTAAGTAATATAGTTGGATGGATAACTTTGCTTGTGTGGAGCACGACCTTGATGCTTACCATATGCTATGCGTAAGGTTTCGAGAGCCAAACATTGTAGCAAAATATAACTGAAACCCTCCAGGATCAAGGCAAAATAGGGTAAAGCGGGTGTTCAAAATTTTTTCATACTTAATTTGGTTGAGATCTTTCACCCAACTGTTGAGTCGAATCACAAAACCTGAACAACTGACGTGTTCAAGCTCTCTATGGTATCGACACGAACCTCTCAGGATCATCACGCCTCCACCACATCCCGACAGATGCATTTCTCTTGCACCTACAGTGCTAGCTTGCGTCCTCCAAGGAATGGTAAGAGAAGAGTGCGGCTGGTTTTCAGAACTCTTCTGATTTCATCCTGTTGGGAGGCTAGGGCAAGAGCTGCGAATTTCTCACTATATGATGTATTTATAGTGAGACTCAACTCCCAAGCCTAATGGGTTTCAAAGCCCTAATCCAATTAGGCTTTAAGTTCGGGCCTAATAATAGCTCAACTTTTAGGCCAATCATTAATACGAAATTATCATGAAACCAAGACCAAACAATTCATCCCATGAACTTAAATAATCCAATTGGCTCTATGTGTGTGACCCAATAGGCTTCTATCACATTGGCAATGATCATAAATCACATTTATGATCATAAACAATGAGCGGTGTCTAGCAACACATCATTGCTACCCAAGTGATAAGATTGTCAGTGACTCGACTAAACCTTTACGCTCATTATTTGTATATGCCATTGTCCCTTTGTCCAAGATATTAAGACCAAGCATGAGAGATGGAATGTATCATTCTCGTATAGCCTAATCTATGGTTTCTTGATTCTTGAGTAGACAAACTTAAACTAATGACATTGATATCGTATATCAAGTCATCCAAGCATGACCATGCATTTTCTAAGTCTCACTCTATCAAGGAGCCCGAAGATATCACTCTCATTACAAAGGAAAGACAAATCCCATCTTGATCATACAATAGCCTCTGCATGATATGTGACATGCCTAATGACCTCCTTCAAGTTCACTCAGTTACGAGCAACAAAGGGAAGTATCAAAGTATGTGACTCAAATGTAGGGAACCTTGATGACCTTAAGTTAAAGGACTACATATACATGATCACTATGAGAATCACTTGTGACACTCATATAATGATCCATGTAGCATTCTCAAGGTGGGTCGGTCTAGTACACAAGTTCTCCAACTTGTACTCATATGTAGACTACATATCTTATATTACTCTCCACATATACTAGTCTTTACGTATTATTGCAGCCATCTCCACGATAATACTAGACTAAGGACATTTAAGAATATCATTATTCTAGGGTTATAATTATGTTTATTACATTACGGAGGAATAGAACAACAAACATAATTACTGGATTAATGCCTCAATAAAATATCATGCCTTAATGTCCAAAATACAATCATGTTAGGATTGGCTTTTGGGCACAATACTAACAATCTCCCATTTGCACTAAAGCCAAGCATTCATGTATCTAATACTGATAGACCTATAATGGCTATCATGCTTCTATTACATAAGGGTTTTTATCAGTGGATCAGCAAAGTTGCTGTCTGTCGAAGTCCTGCATATCTTCACATGGCCCCTCTCGATGATCTGCCTAATGAGATGATAGCATTGGAGTATGTGTTTGGATTGTTGGTAAGATCGAGGTTCCTTAACCTGTGCAATTGCTCCATTGTTGTCACAATAGAGCTCTATCAGGTCGGCAATGCTTGGAACCATTCCAAGTTCTGTGATGAATGGCCTCCTTCACAGCATCAGAGGCGGTAATGTACTTTGATTCTGTTGTAGAGTTAGCTACTGTCTCTTGCTTTGAACTCTTTCAGGTCACAACACTACCACCAATGCAAAACACACAATCAGATTATGATCTGAAATCATCCTTATCAGATTGGAAGCTAGCATCTGTGTAACCCCTTACAAGGAGCTTATCTTCACCTCCAAAGACCAAGAATGCATCCTTAGTCCTTTGTATGTACTTAAGGATGTTCTTAATAGCTGTCCAGTGACTTTCACCGTAGTTTGATTGGTACCTGCTCGTCATGCTCAAGGCATACAAGACATTAGGATGAGTACATATCATAACATACATGATAGATTCAATTGCTGAGGCATATGAAATCTTACTCATGCGCTCTCTCCTGAGGTGTACTCATACACTGAGATCTAGAAAAAGTTGTACCATGTGACATGGGGAAAATCCTTTCTTGGAGTCTTGCATGCTAAACCTCTTTAGCACCTTGTCAATGTATGTACTTTGACTTAGGTCGAGCAATTTTCTAGATTTATGTCTATATATCCTGATCTCTAACACATAGGTTGCTTCTTCCAAGTCCTTGATGGAGAAACATTTCCTTAGCCAAGTCTTTACAGATTGCAGCTCAAGAATGTCATTCCCAATGAGTAGCATGTCATTTACATACAACACTAAGAAAACAATAACACTCCCATTAACCTTCTTTTAGACACAAGATTCATCTTTATTTTTGATAAAACCAAACTCTTTGATTGCTTCATTAAAATGAAGATTTCATCTCCGAGAAGCTTGGTTCAGTCCATAAATGGACCTTTGTAACTTGCACATTTTATTATCATTCTTAGGAGTGACAAAACCCTCAAACTGTGTCATGTACACATCCTCAAGTAGCTTTCCATTAAGAAAAGCAGTTTTGACCTCCATTTGCCATATCTAATAATCATAGTGTGCAGCAATAGCCAATAAAATTTGGATGGATTTAAGCGTGGCAATTGGTGAAAATTTTTTATCATAGTCAATACCGTGAATTTGCTTGAAACCTTTTGCAACCAATTGTCACTTAAAGGTAATGACATTACCATCCATGTCAATTTTCTTCTTGAAACCCATTTGCACCCTCTAGGTTTTACCCCTTCAGGTGGATCAATCAAAGTCCATACTTTGTTTTCATACATGGATTCCATCTCGGACTTCATGGCCTCTAGCCGCTTCCTTAAGTCAGGCTCCGACATAGCTTGTTGGTAGGTTGTGGGCTCATCCTAATCCATGAGCTTTACATCGCCAGTGTGAGTTACAAGAAATCCATATCTCTCAGGCTCACACCGAATCCTACCAGACTTACGTGGGCTCTGTGCCACAGGAATAGACTCCTGAATCGTAACATCTTGTGGTGTCTATTCATGTTCTATTTCAGGTTTGATGTTCCCTTCTTGTTCTTGAATTTCTTCAAGTTCTACTTTCCTCCCACTAGTTCCTTTAGAGATAAACTCTTTCTTTAGAAAGGCACAAGTTAGAGCAACAAACAATTTTTGCTCAGAAGGATTGTGGAAATAGTAACGCTTTATTTCTTTGGGATACCCAACAAAGAGGAATTTATGAGATTTTGGCCCTAGCTTGTTAGAGAATTGATGTTTCACATAAGCATCACAGCCCCAAATCTTCATGAAAGATAGACTGGGACACCTCCCACTCGATATCTCATATGGTGTCTTTTGAACCAATTTAGATGGAACTCGATTTAGTGTAAAATCTGTCGTCTTTAGAGCATGTCCCCAAAAGGAGTTTGGAAGGTCAGTGTGACTCATCATAGATCGAACCATGTCTAATAGAGTTCGATTTCTGCTTTTAGATACATCATTCCATTTGTTAGTGTTGTGCCCAAAAGCCAATCTTGAGATGATTGTATTTTTCGCACATTGAGTCATGATATTTTATTAAGGCATTAATCCAGCAATTATGTTCGTTGTTTTATTTCTGTGTAACGTAATAAACATAATTGTAACCCTAGAATAATGATATTCTTAAACATCCCAAGTCTAGTATTATTGTGGAGTGGGTTGAAATAATACATAACGACTAGCATATGTGGAGACTAATATGAGATATGTATGATGGGTTTCGGGAGCCAAACAGCGCAGCGGAATTTAACCGAAACCCTCCAGGATCCAAGTGAAACGGGGTAAACCGGGTTTTCAAAAATTTTCATACCTAATTTTCGGTTGAGATCTCTCACTCAATTGTAGAGTCGAATCACAAAACCTGAACAGTTAACATGTTCAGGCTTTCTATGGTATCCACACGAGCCTCTCGGGATCACCACGCATCCACCACGTCTCGGCAGATGCATTTCTCTTGCGCTCGCAGTGCTAGCTTGCGTCCTCCAAGGAATTGCAAGAGAAGAGTGTGGCTGTCCTTTTGGGAGGTTAGGGCAAGGAGACCTGCGAATTTCTCACATAAAAGATGTATTTATAGTGAGACTCAACTTCCAGGCCTAATGGGTTTCAAAGCCCTAATCCAATTAGGATTTAATTTCAGGCTTAATAATGGCTCAACTCTTTGGCCCATTATTAATACGAAATTAAAGTGAAACCATAACCCAAATAATTAGCCCATGCACTCTAACGATCCAAATAACTCTATGTGTGTGACCCAATAGGCTCTTGCCATGTTGGCAATGATCATAAATCACATTTATGATCATAAGCAATGAGTGGTGTCTAGCAACACATCATTGCTACCCAAGTGACAAGATTGTCGATGATTCGACTAAACCTTTATGATCATCATTGATATATGCCATTGTCCCTTTGTCCAAGATATCAAGACTAAGCACGAGACATGGAATGTGTCACTCTCGTATAGCTCAATCTTTGGTTTCTTGATTACCGAGTAAACTAACTTAAGCTGATGACGTTGATATCATATATCAACTCATCCGACCATGGCCATGCATTTTCTAAGTCTTACTCTATCAAGGGGCCCAAAGATATCACTCCCGTTACATAGGAGGGAAAAATCTCATCTTGATCATACAAATCCCTCCGCATGATATGTGACATACCCAATGACCTCCTTCAAGTTCACTCAGTTACGAGCAACAAAGGAAAGTATCAAAGTATGTGACTCACATGTAGGGAACCTTGATGATCTTAGGTCGAAGGACCACATATACCATGATCACTATGAGAATCACTTATGACACTCATATAACGATCCATGTAGTGTTCTCATGGTGGGTCGGTCCAGTACACAAGTTCTCCAACTTGTACCCATATGTAGACTACATATCTCATATTAGTCTCCACATATGCTAGTCATTATGTATTATTGCAACCCGCTCCGCAATAATACTAGACTAGGGACATTTAAGAATATCATTATTCTAGGGTTACAATTATGTTTATTACGTTACGCAGAAACAAAACAACAAACATAATTACTGGATTAATGCCTCAATAAAATATCATGGCTCAATGTACAAAAATACAATCATCTCATGATTGGTTTTTTTGGCACAACACTAACAATGTAGTCTACATATGGGTACAAGTTGGAGAACTTGTGTACTGGACCGACCCACCATGAGAACACTTCATAGATCGTTATATGAGTATCATAAGTGATTCTCATAGTGATCATGGTATATGTACTCCTTCAACCTAAGATCATCAAGGTTCGCTACATGTGAGTCACATATTTTGATTCTTTCCTTTGTTGCTCGTAACTGAGTGAACTTGAAGGAGGTCATTGGGTATGTCACATATCATGCGGAAGGGATTGGTATGATCAAGATGGGATTTGTCCCTCCTATGTAACGGGAGTGATATTTTCGGGCCCCTTGATAGAGTGAGACTTAGAAAATGCATGGCCATGCTCAGATGAGTTGATATACGATATCAATGTCATCAGCTTAAGTTAGTCTACTCTGTAATCAATAAACCAAAGATTGGGCTATACGAGAGTGACACATTCCATGTCTCGTGCTTAGTCTTGATATCTTGGACAAAGGGACAATGGCATATATTGGTGATGATCATAAAGGTTTAGTCGAATCATCGACAATCTTGTCACTTGGGTAGCAATGATGTGTTGCTAGACACCGTTCATTGCGTATGATCATAAATATGATTTATGATCATTGCCAAGTGGTAAGAGCCTATTGGGTCACACACATAGAGCTATTTGGATCATTAGAGTGCATGGGCTAATTATTTGGGTTATGGTTTCACTTTAATTTCGTATTAATAATGGGCCCAATAGTTGAACCATTATTAAGCCTGAAATTAAATCCTAATTGGATTAGGGCTTTGAAACCCATTAGGCCTGGAAGTTGAGTCTCACTACAAATACAACTTTTAGTGAGAAATTTGCAGGTCTCCTTACCCTAACCTCCCAAAAAGACAGCCGCACTCTTCTCTTGCAATTTCTTGGAGGATGCAAGATAACACTGCGAGCGCAAGAGAAACACATCTGCCGGGACGTAGTGGAAGCGTGGTCATCCTGAGAGGCTCGTGTGGATACCATAGAGAGCTTCAACACGTCAACTGTTCAAGTTTTGTGATTCAACTCTACAGTTGAGTGAAAAATCTGAACCGAAAATTAGGTATGAAAATTTTCAAACACCCGGTTTATCCCGTTTCACTTGGATCCAGGAGGGTTTCGGTTAAATTCCGCTGCATTGTTTGGCTCCCGAAACCCAATAGTGGTATCAGAGCTACTGGTGAAACCCTAAATCGGGATTGATGTTGAATCGCATGATGTTATGTGTTCGGTTTCTTTTCGGCCATGATTAATTAGATTGATTCATAATGCATGAAACCGGAACTCGTAATGAACATATGACATATATGAAGAAACGACACTAATTGGTTAATGAGATTAACCCGAAATTAATAGGTATGAGATACCTATATGGATTAGGATTCTTGCAATAGTTGCAAAAACCCTAGCTTGGTTCGGATTCGGCCTGTTCGGGCACCGAAAGTAAGGTATTTTTCGTGGCTTGAATAGAGGAGTCTTGGGTGCCTATTTGCTCGAAATAGAAGATTACGGGCTAAGCAATTGTAAGACAATTTTTTGCGCTGGGGGCGCTGCCCCCCTCGCCCCCCGCAAGGGCGACTCCCCTTGACCCCGTCCATTGACCGGTCAGCGGAACCACCGCCCCACTGACTGGCCAGTGGGACCGCCGTATGCGAAGCGCCACATAAATAAAAACTGGTTAATGAACGCGCGAAAATTGGCATGCATCTTTGTTGAACGAGATTTGACATGATATGCTGATTGGTGTTTGAAGCATGGAGCATGGTTATAGCCCTTGATTGGTTGTACTTGTAAATACGCCCTGTGAGTCGTGCCTTCTCTTATTACTCTCATTGTACAGTTTCTTCTCACCTTACTCCCCTCGAATGTAACTCGAGGTTTCTATTATTGATGTAATGGTGCATTATGGGATCATCCAAGTTGGTTTGTCCAAGGATCATCCAAGGTGGTATGTCCAAGGAGGTGACAACAAAAAGGCAACCAAGAAAGGAAGAGAAGGAGCTTGTGAAGAATCTTTTCTTTTCTTAGGATTTTATGATATTCTCATTGGTTTGAGAATATCACATAGTTTGGGCTATAACCATGTCACATTTATTTTCTTGAAAGCATGAGATGCATGTTTTATATTTGTATGTGATGCATGTATAAAACAACCAGAGATAACAAATTGGTGAGATCAAAAGAAAAATCCCTCAAACAAATATTAAGTCATTTAAATGTGATGCCTTCCAAATGTTGGCACTCGTCAAGACTTTGATTAACATTAGGTGGGTTTGCCAAAGCAAAGCACCTATGTTCATCTTGGTAAGGTGTGATGGGATAATAGTGATATCCAAACTGCTAACTTTGGGTTCGACTTAACTAAGTCATCCTAATAGGATTAGGGACTTAGAGGCATAGAGTTGGGCTTAAGCTCATGAGATGAGCTTGGACAAGTGTTGTTCACCCAACTATCGAAGAGTTGCATAAGATGCAATTGGCAAGGAGTTGCCTACCTAAATAACTATAACTTGGGAGACAAGCCAAAGCTAACTCAGGTTGTGGTCAAATATGGATCTTGGCCCACTAGAATACCTTAGCGCCGAGGTGTTTCGAAATAATATCGAGGATTATTATTTTGAGGAAAATAGTGGGAGTATCGTTTAATAAAAGTCCTTATTAAATGAATTAAAATACATAACTCTTACACTGTATATTTACTGTTGTAGATAACCATGGCACAAAACACATCAACACTTTTGTTGCGATCGATCCTTGAGAAGGAAAAACTGAATGGGACCAACTTTCCCAAATGGTACCGAAACTTGAGGATAGTCCTCAAACAAGAGAGAAAGGCTTATGTCCTAGAGCAGCCCATTTCGAATAAGCCTACTACCACTGCTCCAATAGCTAAAAGGGATGCTCACAAGAAGCATTCTGATGATGTTTTGGATGTTGCGTGCCTCATGCTTATTACCATGGAATCTGAGCTTCAGAAGCAACATGAGAACATGGGGGCGTTCGATATGATCGAACATCTCAAAATGCTTTTCCAAGAGCAAGCTAGGCATGAGAGGTTTGAGACCTCTAAGGCATTGTTTCAGTGCAAGATGTTTGAGGGAAGTCCCGTGGGTCCTCAAGTGCTCAAGATGATTGGGTACATTGAGAATCTTGAGAATTTGGGATTTGCTCTTCAGAAAGAGTTGGCTATTGATGTAGTCTTGCAATCGTTGCCTAAAAGCTACAGTCAGTCCGTCATGAACTATAACATGAACGACCTTGACAAGTCCCTTCCTGAATTGCTCAACATGTTGAGAATTGCTGAGAAAAACCTTAAGAAGGCTAAGCCCATTTTGATGGTTCAAAAGGGCAAGGGAAAGGGAAAAGCCAACAAGAAGAAGGATAAAGCTAATGAAAAGTCCAATGCTACTTCTTCTTCAGTTGCACTGAAACCAAAGGGTGGTGTGGCAAAGGAAGGGGAGTGCTTCTATTGTAAGCAACCTGGACATTGGAAGCGCAACTGCAAGCTCTATCTTGAAGAACTTGCTAAGGAAAAGGGAAGTAAGACTTCCACTTCAGGTATTCTTGTTATAGAAGCAAAATTTTCTACTTCCTCATCTTGGGTATTGGACACTAGATGTAGATCTCACATTTGTGCAGTTCCTCAAGATAGAGCTTACAGTTGTACTTCCAATGTCCAGGTTGCTTATAATGAAAGCACTCCCCTTCCTTAGCCACACCACCAGATGGTTTCACTGTAGCTAAAGAAGAATTAGCATTAGACTTTCCTTTAGCTTTACCCTTTTTCTTGTTGGCTTTTCCATTTCGTTTACACTTTTGTACCTGATGGGTTTCGGGAGCCAAACAGCTTAGCGGAATTTAACCGAAACCCTCCAGGATCTAAGTGAAATGGGGTAAACCGGGTGTTCAAAAATTTTCATACCTAATTTTTGGTCGAGATCTCTCACTCAACTGTAGAGTCGAATCACAAAACCTAAACAGTTGACGTGTTCAGGCTCTCTATGGTATCCACACGAGCCTCTCGGGATCACCACGCTTCCACCACATCTCGGCAGATGCGTTTCTCTTACGCTCGCAGTGCTAGCTTGCGTCCTCCAAGGAATTGCAAGAGAAGAGTGTGGCTGTCCTTTTTGGAGGCTAGGGCAAGGAGACCTGCGAATTTCTCACTTAAAAGATGTATTTATAGTGAGACTCAACTTCCAAGCCTAATGGGTTTCAAAGCCCTAATCCAATTAGGATTTAATTTCGGTCTTAATAATGGCTCAACTCATTGGCCCATTATTAATACGAAATTAAAGCGAAACCATAACCCAAATAATTAGCCCATGCACTCTAATGATCCAAATAGCTCTATGTGTGCGACCCAATAGGCTCTTGCCATGTTGGCAATGATCATAAATCATATTTATGATCATAAGCAATGAGCGGTGTCTAGCAACACATCATTGCTACCCAAGTGACAAGATTGTCGATGATTCGACTAAACCTTTATGATCATCATGAATATATGCCATCGTCCCTTTGTCCAAGATATCAAGACTAAGCACGAGACATGGAATGTGTCATTCTCGTATAGCCCAATCTTTGGTTTCTTGATTACCGAGTAGACCAACTTAAACTAATGATATTGATATCGTATATCAACTCATCTGAGCATGGCCAAGCATTTTTCTAAGTCTTACTCTATCAAGGGGCCCGAAGATATCACTCCCGTTACATAGGAGGGACAAATCTCATCTTGATCATACAAATCCCTCCGCATGATATGTGACATACCCAATGACCTCCTTCAAGTTCACTCAGTTACGAGCAAAAAAGGAAAGTATCAAAGTAAGTGACTCACATGTAGGGAACCTTCATGATCTTAGGTCGAAGGACTACATATACCATGATCACTATGAGAACCACTTATGACACTCATATAACGATCCATGTAGTGTTCTCATGGTGGGTCGGTCCAGTACACAAGTTCTCCAACTTGTACCCATATGTAGGCTACACATCTCATATTAGTCTCCACATATGCTAGTCATTACGTATTATTGCAACCCACTCTGCAATAATTCTAGACTAGGGACATTTAAGAATATCATTATTCTAGGGTTACAATTATGTTTATTACGTTACGTAGAAACAAAACAACAAACATAATTGCTGGATTAATGCCTCAATAAAATATCATGACTCAATGTACAAAAATACAATCATCTCATGATTGGCATTTTGGGCACAACACTAACAATCTCCCACTTGCACTAAAAGCCAATCATCCATGTATCTAATACCGATGGACCTAGAATGGCTATCATGCTTCTACTGCATAAGGGGCTTTGTCAGTGGATCAACAATGTTGCTGTCTGGCATACATGATAGATCCAATTGCTGAGGCATATGGAATCTTACTCATGCGCTCTCTCTCCTCGGGTGTACTCGGACACTGAGATCTAGAAAGAGTTATACCATGTGACATGGGCAAGAATCCTTTCTTGGAATCTTGCATGCTAAACCTCTTTAGCACCTTGTCAATATATGTACTTTGACTTAGGCCAAGAAGCTTTCTAGATCTATCTCTATAGATCCTGATGCCTAACACATAGGCTGCTTCACCCAAGTCCTTCATAGAGAAACATTTCCCTAGCCAAGTCTTCACAGACTGTAGCTCAGGAATGTCATTCCCGATGAGTAGTATGTCATCTACATACAACACCAAGAAGACAATAGCGCTCCCACTAACCTTCTTGTAGACACAAGGTTCATCTTCATTTTTGATAAAACCAAACTCTTTGATTGCTTCATCAAAATGAAGATTCCAACTTCGAGAAGCTTGCTTCAGTCCATAAATGGACCTTTGCAACTTGCACACTTTATTGGCATTCTCAGGAGTGACAAAACCCTCAGGTTGTGTCATGTACACATCCTCAAGTAGCTTTCCATTTAGGAATGCAGTTTTGACATCCATTTGCCATATCTCATAATCATAGTGTGCAGCAATAGCAAACAAAATTCGGATGGATTTAAGCATAGCAACTGGTGAAAAAGTTTCATCATAGTCAATACCATGAATTTGCTTGAAACCTTTTGCAACCAATCGTCCCTTAAAGGTAATCACATTACCATCCATGTCAGTTTTCTTCTTGAAAACCCATTTGCACCCTATGGGTTTTACCCCTTCAGGTGGGTCAACCAAAGTCCATACTTGGTTTTCATACATGGATTCCATCTCGGATTTCATGGCCACTAGCCACTTCTCAGAGTCAGGCCCCGACATAGCTTGTTGGTAGGTTGTGGGCTCATCCTGATCCATGAGCATCACATCACCAGTGTGAGTCATGAGAAATCCATATCTCTCAGGCTCACGCCGAATCCTACCAGACCTACGTGGGCTCTGTGCTACAGGAACAGACTCTTGAACCACAACATCTTGTGGTGTCTGTTCAGGTTCCATTTCAGGTTCGATGTCTCCTTGTTGTTCTTGATTTTCTTCAAGTTCTACTTTCCTCCCACTAGTTTCTTTAGAGGTAAACTCTTTCTCTAAAAAGACACCAGTTCGAGCAACAAACACTTTTTGCTCAGAAGGATTGTAGAAATAGTAACCCTTTGTTTCTTTGGGATACCCAACAAAAAGGCATTTTTGAGATTTGGGCCCTAGTTTGTCAGAGGATTGACATTTCACATAAGCGTCACAGCCCCAAATCTTCATAAAAGACAAATTGGGACGCCTCCCACTCCATATCTCATATGGTGTCTTTTGAACCGATTTAGATGGAACTCGGTTTAGTGTAAAAGCGGCTGTCTCTAGAGCATGTCCCCAAAAGGAGTTTGGAAGGTCAGCTTGACTCATCATAGAGCGAACCATGTCTAACAGAGTTCGATTTCTCCTTTCAGATACACCATTCCATTGAGGTGTACCTGGTGGAGTGAGTTGTGATACTATACCACACTCCTTCAGATAGTCAAGGAATTCTCGATCCAAGTACTCTCCACCTCGATCTGATCGAAGCACTTTGATACTCTTCCCGAGTTGATTCTCTACTTCATTCTTGAATTCTTTGAACTTTTCAAAGGATTCTAACTTGTGTCTCATAAGATACACATAGCCATATCTGCTGAAGTCATCAGTGAAAGTAATGAAGTATTGGAAACCTCCTCTAGCATGTGTAGACATAGGGCCACATACATCACTATGTATGAGTCCTAGTAAGTCATTAGCCCTTTCACTTTGCCCTATGAATGGGGCTTTGGTCATCTTGCCCAACAAACATGACTCACATGTCTCATATGATTCAAAATCAAATGAGTCCAAGAGTCCATCCTTATGGAGCTTGGATATGCGGGTCTCATTTATATGGCCCAAGCGACAGTGCCAGAGATAGGTCGGGTTTGAATCATTTAATCTGACCTTCTTGGTATTCACATTATAGATTGGATCTTCGAGGTCTAGAACATACAACCCATTGCTAAGTTGAGCACTACCATAAAAGATTTCATTCAAATAAATAGAACAACATTTGTCCTTTATTATAAATGAAAAACCTTTCTTGTCCAAACAAGAAACAGAAATCAAATTTCTACTAATAGTAGGCACAAAGTAGCAGTTGTCTAATTCTAAAACTAATCCACTAGGTAAAGTGAGAACATAAGTCCCTACGGCTAAGGCAGCAACCCTTGCTCCATTTCCAACACGTAGGTCCACTTCACCTCGGGCCAATCTTCTACTTCTACTTAGATCCTGCACATTTGCACAAATGTGAGATCCACATCCAGTATCCAATACCCAAGATGAGGAAGTAGAAAAGTTAGCCTCTATAACAAAAATACCTGAAGTGGAAGTCTTACTTCCCTTTTCCTTAGCAAGTTCTTCAAGATAGAGCTTGCAATTGCGCTTCCAGTGTCCAGGTTGCTTACAATGGAAGCACTCCCCTTCCTTTGCCACACCACCCTTTGGTTTCAGTGCAGCTGAAGAAGAACTAGCATTGGACTTTCCATTAGCTTTATCCTTCTTCTTGTTGGCTTTTCCCTTTCCCTTGCCCTTTTGAACCATCAAAATGGGCTTAGCCTTCTTAAGGTTTTGCTCAGCAGTTCTCAACATGTTGAGCAATTCAGGGAGGGACTTGTCAAGGTCGTTCATGTTATAGTTCATGACGAACTGACTGTAGCTTTCAGGCAACGATTGCAAGACTACATCAATAGCCAACTCTTTCTGAAGAGCAAATCCCAAATTCTCAAGATTCTCAATGTACCCAATCATCTTGAGCACATGAGGACCCACAGGACTTCCCTCAGACATCTTGCACTGAAACAATGCCTTAGAGGTCTCAAACCTCTCATGCCTAGCTTGCTCTTGGAAAAGCATTTTGAGATGTTCGATCATATCGAACGCCCCCATGTTCTCATGTTGCTTCTGAAGCTCAGATTCCATGGTAATAAGCATGAGGCATGCAACATCCAAAGCATCATCAGAATGCCTCTTGTGAGCATCCCTTTCAGCTCTTGGAGCAGTGGCAGCAGGCTCATTCGGAATGGGCTGCTCTAGGACATAAGCCTTTCTCTCTTGTTTGAGGACTATCCTCAAGTTTCGGTACCATTTGAGAAAGTTGGTCCCATTCAGTTTTTCCTTCTCAAGGATCGATCGCAACGAAAGTGTCGATGTGTTTTGTGCCATGGTTATCTACAACAGTAAATATGCAGTGTAAGAGTCATGTATTTTAATTCATTTAATAAGGACTTTTATTAAACGATACTCCCACTATTTTCCTCAAAATAATAACCCTCGATATTATTTCGGAACACCTCGGCGCTAAGGTATTCTAGTGGGCCAAGATCCATATTTGACCACAACCTGAGTCAGCTTTGGCTTTTCTCTCTCAAGTTACAGCTATTTAGGTAGGCAACTCCTTGCCAATTGCATCTTATGCAACTCTTGGATAGTTGGGTGAACAACACTTGTCCAAGCTCATCTCATGAGCTTAAGCCCAACTCTATGCCTCTAAGTCCCTAATCCTATTAGGATGACTTAGTTAAGTCGAACCCAAAGTTAGTAGTTTGGATATCACTATTATCCCATCGCGCCTTACCAAGATGAACATAGGTGCTTTGCTTTGGCAAACCCACCTAATGTTGATCAAAGTCTTGACGAGTGCCAACATTTGGAAGGCATCACATTTAATGACTTAATATTTGTTTGAGGGATTTTTTCTTTTGATCTCACCAATTTGTTATCTCCGGTTGTTTTATACATGCATCACATACAAATATAAAACATGCATCTCATGCTTACAAGAAAATAAATGTGACATGGTTATAGCCCAAACTATGCGATATTTTCAAGCCAATGAGAATATCATAAAAGCCTAAGAAAAGAAAAGAGTCTTCACAAGCTCCTTCTCTTCCTTTCTTGGTTGCCCTTTTGTTGTCACCTCCTTGGACATACCACCTTGGATGATCCTTGGACATACCACCTTGGATGATCCCATAATGTACCATTACATCAATAATAGAAACCTCGAGTTACATTCGAGGGGAGTAAGGTGAGAAGAGAATGTACAATGAGAGTAACAAGAGAAGGCACGACTCGCAGGCCGTATTTACAAGTACAACCAATCAAGGGCTATAACCATGCACCATGCTTCAAACACCAATCAGCATATCATGTCAAATCTCATTCAACAAAGATGCATGCCAATTTTCGCGAGTTGATTAACCAGTTTTTATTTATGTGGCGCTTCGCATACGGCGGTCCCGCTGGCCGGTCAACGGACGGTGGTTCCGCTGATCGGTCAGCAGACGAGGTCAACGGGAGCTGTCCTTGCAGGGGGTGTGGGGGGCAGCGCCCCCCGGCGCAAAAAATTGTCTTACAATTGCTTAGCCCGAGATCTTCTATTTCGAGCAAGTAGGCACCCGAGACTCCTCCATTCGAGCCACCAAAAATACCTTACTTTCGGTGCCCGAACAGGCCGAATCCGAACCAAGCTAGGGTTTTTGCAACTATTGCAAGAATCCTAATCCATTTCGGTGCCTGAATAGGCCGAATCCGAACCAAGCTAGGTTTTTGCAATATTGCAAGAATCCTAATCCATATAGGTATCTCATACCTATCAATTTCGGGTTAATCTCATTAACCAATTAGTGTCGTTTCTTCATATATATGTTATCACGAGTTCCGATTTCATCATATGTTCATTACGAGTTCCAGTTTCATGCATCATGAATCAATCTAATTAATCATGGCCGAAAAGCAACCGAACACATAACATCATGCGATTCAACATTCAATCCCGATTTAGGGTTTCACCAGTAGCTCTGATACCACTGTTGGGTTTCGGGAGCCAAACAGCGCAGCGGAATTTAACCGAAACCCTCCAGGATCCAAGTGAAACGGGGTAAACCGGGTGTTCAAAAATTTTCATACCTAATTTTCGGTTGAGATCTCTCACTCAACTGTAGAGTTGAATCACAAAACTTGAACAGTTGACGTGTTCAAGGCTCTCTATGGTATCCACACGAGCCTCTCGGGATCACCACGCTTCCACCACGTCCCGGTAGATGTGTTTCTCTTGCGCTCGCAGTGCTAGCTTGCGTCCTCCAAGGAATTGCAAGAGAAGAGTGTGGCTGTCCTTTTGGGAGGCTAGGGCAAGGAGACCTGCGAATTTCTCACTTAAAAGTTGTATTTATAGTGAGACTCAACTTCCAGGCCTAATGGGTTTCAAAGCCCTAATCCAATTAGGATTTAATTTCGGGCTTAATAATGGCTCAACTCTTTGGCCCATTATTAATACGAAATTAAAGTGAAACCATAACCCAAATAATTAGCCCATGCACTCTAATGATCCAAATAGCTCTATGTGTGCGACCCAATAGGCTCTTGCCATGTTGGCAATGATCATAAATCACATTTATGATCATAAGCAATGAGCGGTGTCTAGCAACACATCATTGCTACCCAAGTGACAAGATTGTCGATGATTCGACTAAACCTTTATGATCATCACCGATATATGCCATTGTCCCTTTGTCCAAGATATCAAGACTAAGCACGAGACATGGAATGTGTCACTCTCGTATAGCCCAATCTTTGGTTTCTTGATTATTGAGTAGACCAACTTAAACTGATGACATTGATATCGTATATCAACTCATCCGAGCATGGCCATGCATTTTTCTAAGTCTTACTCTATCAAGGGGCCCGAAGATATCACTCCCGTTACATAGGAGGGACAAATCCCATCTTGATCATACAAATCCCTCCGCATGATATGTGACATACCCAATGACCTCCTTCAAGTTCACTCAGTTACGAGCAACAAAGGAAAGTATCAAAGTATGTGACTCACATGTAGGGAACCTTGATGATCTTAGGTCGAAGGACTACATATACCATGATCACTATGAGAATCACTTATGACACTCATATAACGATCCATGTAGTGTTCTCATGGTGGGTCGGTCCAGTACACAAGTTCTCCAACTTGTACCCATATGTAGACTACATATCTCATATTAGTCTCCACATATGCTAGTCGTTATGTATTATTGCAACCCGCTCCACAATAATACTAGACCAGGGACGTTTAAGAATATCATTATTCTAGGGTTACAATTATGTTTATTACGTTACGCAGAAACAAAACAACAAACATAATTGCTGGATTAATGCCTTAATAAAATATCATGACTCAATGTGCAAAAAAATGTCATCTCATGATTGGCTTTTTGGTCACAACACTAACAATCTCCCACTTGCACTAAAAGCCAATCATCCATGTATCTAATACCGATGGACCTAGAATGGCTATCATGCTTCTACTGCGTAAGGGGCTTTGTCAGTGGATCAGCAATGTTGCTGTCTGTCGAAGTCCTGCATATCCTTACATCACCCCTCTCGATGATCTCCCTGATGAGATGATAGCGTCGGAGTATGTGTTTGGATCGCTGGTGAGATCGAGGTTCCTTAGCCTGTGCGATTGCTCCATTGTTGTCACAATAGAGCTCTATCGGGTCGGTAATGCTTGGAACCACTCCAAGTTCAGTGATGAACTTCTTGATCCAAACTGCCTCCTTCGCAGCATCAGAGGTGGCAATGTACTCAGATTCTGTTGTAGAGTCAGCTACTGTCTCTTGCTTTGAACTCTTCCAGCTCACAGCACCACCACCAATACAAAACACATAACCAGATTGCGATCTAAAATCATCCTTATCGGATTGGAAGCTTGCATCAGTGTAACCCCTTACAACGAGCTCATCTTCACCTCCAAAGACCAAGAATGCATCCTTAGTCCTTCGTAAGTACTTAAGGATGTTCTTAACAGCTGTCCAGTGACTCTCACCGGGGTTTGATTGGTACCTACTCGTCATGCTCAAAGCATATGAGACATCGGGACGAGTACATATCATGGCATACATGATAGATCCAATTGCTGAGGCATATGGAATCTTACTCATGCGCTCTCTCTCCTCGGGTGTACTCGGACACTGAGATCGAGAAAGAGTTATACCATGTGACATGGGCAAGAATCCTTTCTTGGAATCTTGCATGCTAAACCTCTTTAGCACCTTGTCAATATATGTACTTTGACTTAGGCCAAGAAGCTTTCTAGATCTATCTCTATAGATCCTGATGCCTAACACATAGGCTGCTTCACCCAAGTCCTTCATAGAAAAACATTTTCCCAGCCAATTCTTCACAGACTGTAGCTCAGGAATGTCATTCCCGATGAGTAGTATGTTTCCATGTTGCTTTTGAAGCTTAGATTCCATGGTAATCAGCATGAGGCAAACTGTTAGGCTCACTTCCTAAGTGCTTGGCTTAGGCCAAGAATAAAAAGAAACACCAATTTAAAACATGAGGAACTTGATTGAAAGTAAGGATGAGGATGTAAATGAAATTATGGGAACTTGAAGGGTGAAATGCACCATGCAAATAAGAGCATGGACCAAGGTGGAATTAGACCAATTCTGGTTGATAAAAACAAATTGGCCGGTCAAGAATTGCGGCTTCTTCCAAATTAATTTGGTTATGGGTTCATTACCATTTTGGGCTATATTAATGAAAACTTGGCAATTGGAGCCATGAGTTAAGAATAGAGCCGAAATAATCCTACGTTTCAGTAACTAAAGTGTGCACATGGAAACTTAAGGAAGGAAAGTGTCACATGTAGAGTACTTGGAAACCAATGTTGGCATTGAACCAATTTGTGGGACATGTGTAACCGGCTGCCAAATGCTAATTAATGCGTCCAGAAACTTATTTTTCTCATGGATGTGCGTTGAACGTGTGGAATCCTTTGTCTTGCGCTCATTAATGCGCCAAGACTATTAATGCGACTTGCCTTCGTTTTACTTGTATATTTTAGTATTCGGCCGAGAATCAAGAGAAAACAAAAGGTTCAAAGCGTTTAGGCTAATTGGCCGAGAGAAACAAAAAGCTTCAGGTTTCGGTTTGTGCGTATTTAGGCTAGTTGGCCGAGAAAATGAAAAGGCTTCAAAGCATAATTGAGCGAAATTTGGAGTTCTTGCCGTCCTATTGAGGAAGTTGAAGCTTGGAAGAGAAATCAAGCTTGGATTAAAGAGGTAAGGCTCATAATCACTTGTTTTTCTTGGTATTTTTCCATGAACAAGTGATTATGATAGCTAATTGAAGGCTTATTGTGATAGGCAATATATTTGAGCGTCGGCCTTAGTTACTCGAGCAACCGAAAGCTCAAGCTTTGATTGTGAGGTAGGGTTTTCACATTTACTTGTTTTCTTGGTACTTTTCCATGAACAAGTAATTATGGCAGCTAAGTGATGGTTATATACTACTATATGATCTTAGCTTGCTAGATGGGCATATTGAGGAGATACAGCTATGTGTAAATTGGCTAGCTAGTCAAGGTAATGGCATGTGTTAAAATTCCTAGTGAGGGAGGCCAACTCGCTAGTGAATTTGGAGCTCTAGTGGAATGGGAGTGAAATTGTGAAGGTGGAAGTGCCAAAGTACACATGGACACATGCTAATGGATATGGCCGACTATACCTTGTGGTGTGTGTGTGAGTTCTGTGTGCTTGGTTGTTTGTTTGTGGATGCTAACTCATATATGGATGGTTTATGATGATTATATATTGTGGTATTTTTTGTGGTTTCCATGTCTTCATGTCTTTGTTGCAGGACTAGTAAGCTTGTGGAGGTTAAGTCATTGGACTTAACTAAATAGACCTTATATGGTCGTTTGTGAATCCCTACTGAGTAATTGTTACTCACTGCCCATACATTTTGTTTCAGGAAAGGATATACAGCTTGAGTAGTTTGCTTGAGTTGCTAGTTTGTGTGCTAGTTAGTACACTATTTGCTCGAGGTATGTGCCAACTGAATCTTGGCTGGAATACTTACATTACAAGTCTTATGGCTTAAGGCTGAAACTTATGTTCTAAGTTTGCAGGCTTTTGTAGTTGTGGGATCGGTCTAGGTACAGGAAGGATGTGTGGACTTGGACCCGGGTTATGGTTTGTATGTTTGGGTTGGTTTTGTGAGTGTGCTGCTGTTCTGTACACTTAGGTTTCTTTTAAGAAACTAGGGCATATGGCTTGTAAACTTAACCTTGGCTACTTTGGGTTTATAGCATCCTTGGATTGTATCCAAGTTAGTGATGCTGGACATTAGGCTATTTTGAGCGTATATATATACAACCTTGTTTGTACATGGTTTGTATGTACATATGGTGGATGTTATGTGCCAAGTTATGTTAAGATTATGAGCTTATGATCAAGTTTCATGAAACAGTCTTTTGAGTACTTATGATTGACTGAACATACATGTGCATGGAAACTTGATTTTTCAAACTACAAAGATGTGGGCTTCTTGGTTGTCATTCATGAAGGTAGCACACTTGATGAGCACACATCCTAGACACTTAACAGATTAAGTGTATGCCTTGCTTGTATTGCCAGATATTGATTTACAGCCTTGCCTTGTGTTGCAAGCTAGTGGTTGGGCCCTACTTAAGCTGCAGGTTAATGTTATAAACAACTCATAAGCCTCCTGGGACACCTCCCAGCTCTCAGCTTAAGAAAATAAGATTTAAACAATAGGAAGTTATTAACACCTGGTTTTAAGTGAAATCAATTGAATCTTGGGTAACTGGGTGAGTAGTACTGAGAGTGCACAGGCTGGGGCCTGTGTGGGATGTGACACAAACAACATCCAAAGCATCATCAGAATGCTTCTTGTGTGCATCCCTTTCAACTTTTGGAGCGTTGGCAGCAAGCTCAATCGGAATGGGCCGCTCTAGGAGATAAGTTTTTCTCTCTTGCTTGAGGACTATCCTCAAATTTCAGTACGATTTGAGAAAGTTAGTCCCATTTAGTTTTTCCTTCTCGAGGATCAATTGCAATGAAAGTGTCAATGTGTTTTGTGCCATTGATAATCTACATTAGTAAATATGCAGTGCAAGAGTCATGCATTTTAATTCATTTAATAAGCACTTTTATTAAGTGATACTCCTACTATTTTACTCAAAATAATAACCCTCGATATTATTTCGGAACACCTTGGCACTAAGGTATTCTAGTGGGCCAAGATCCGTATTTCACCATAACCTGAGTCCGCTTTGGCTTTTTTCTCAAGTTATAGTTATTTAGGTAGGCAACTCCTTGCCAATTGCATCATATGCAACTCTTGGGTAGTTGGGTGAACAGCACTTGTCCAAGCTCATCTCATGAACTTAAGCCCAACCCTATGCCTCTAAGTCCCCAATCCTATTAGGATGACTTAGTTAAGTCGGACCCAAAATTAGCAATTTGGATATCACTATTATCCCGTTGCACCTTACCAAGATGAACATAGGTGCTTTACTTTGGCAAACCCACCCAATGTTCATCAAAGTCTTGACTAGTGCCAACATTTGGAAGGCATCATATTTAACGACTTAATATTTTGTTTGAGGGATTTTTCCTTTTGATCTCACCAACTATTATCTCCAATTGTCTTATACATGCAGCACATATAAATATAAAACATGCATCTCATGCTAATAACAAAGTAAACGTGACATGGTTATTGCCCAAACTATGCTATATTCTTAAGCCAATGAGAATATCATAAAAGCCTAAGAATAGAAAAGGGTCTTCACAAGCTCCTTATCCTCCTTCCTTGGCTGCTCTTTTGTTGCCACCTCCTTGAACATACCATCTTCGATGATCCCATAATGTACAATTACATCAATAATAGAAACCTTGAGTTATATTCGAGGGCAGTTAGGTGAAAAGAGAATGTACAATGAGAATAACAAGAATAAGGCGTGACACGTAGGCCATATTTACAAGTACAACCAACAAGAACTATAACCATGCACCATGCTTCAAACACCAATTAGCATATCATGTGAAATCTCATTCAACAAAAATGCATGCCAATTAATGCGCATTGATTAACCAGCTTTTATTAAAGTGGTGCTTCACATACGGCGGTCCTGCTAGTCGGTTAGCGGGCGGGCTGAAGGGGAGCCGCCCTTGTGGAGGCCCCCTCGGCGCAAAAAATTATCTTACAATTATGTTGCCCGAGATCTTCTTTTTTAAGTAACTAAGCACTCGAGACCACCTCCATTCAAGCCACCAAAAGTACTATACTCTTAGTGCCTGAACAGCCCTAATCCGATCCATGCTAGGGTTTTCCAACTATTGAAAGAATCCTAATCCATATAGGTATCTCATACCAATCAATCTAGGGTTAATCTTATTAACAAATTTGTATCGATTACGAGTTCCAATTTCATGCATCATGAATCAATCTAATTAATCATGATTAAAACATTAGAACACACAACATGTCATGCGATTCGACATTCAATCCCGATTTAGGGTATCACAAGTAGCTCTGATACCACTATAGGGTTTCGGGAGCCAAACAAGTGCAGCGGAATATAATCGAAACCTTCCAGGATTCAAGCAAAATAGGGTAAACCAGGTGTTAAAATTTTTTTCATACATAATTCAGTCGAGATCTTTCACCTAACCGGTGAGTCGAATCACAAAACCTGAACAGTTGACGTGTTCAAGCTTTCTAAGGTATCCACACGAGCCTCTTAGGATCACCACACCTCAACCACGTCCCAGCAAATACGTTTCTCTTGCGCCCATAGTGCTAGCTTGCGTCCTCCAAGGAATGGCAAGATAATAGTGTGGCTGGTTTTCAGAAGTCTTTTGATTTCATCCTTTTGGGAGGCTAGGGCAAGAGCTGTGAATTTCTTACTATATGACATATTTGTAGTTCGACTCAACTCGAAAGCCTAATGGGTTTTAAAGCCTTAATCCAATTAGGCTTTAATTTCAGTCATAATAATGGCTCAACTTTTGGGCCAATCATTAATATGAAATTATCATGAAACCAAGACTAAACAACTTGGCCCATGCACTCAAATAATCCAATCAGCTCTATGTGTGCGACCCAATAGGTGTTGGAATTCTTGGCGCACTAAGATCCTTTTAAGATAGGATTTGAGCTCATTGAGCTAACTCTAGCTTGAACAGCTATCTAAGGTAGCAAAAAGTAGCTCCCTTTAGCTCAAGTCAGCTCACTTCAGCTACAAGTAGCTCAAAGTAGCTGGACTTCAGCTCAAGTTAGCTCAAGTCAGCTCACTTCAGCTTCTAGTAGTTGAATGTAGCTGGACTTCAGCTCAAGTCAGCTCACTTCAGCTATAAGTAGCTCAAAGTAGCAGGACTTCAGCTCAAGTTAGCTCAAGTCAGCTCACTTCAGCTTTTGGTAGCTGAATGCAGCTGGGCTTCAATTCACTTCAGCTGAGAGTAGCTAACTCCAGCTCAAGGTTAGTTCAGGGAACTAGACCTTAGTTCATGGAGCTTGATTGGAGCTCAGAGGAGCTCAATGGTGCATAAGTAGCATAGTGAGCTAGCTTTGTGCCAGCTCACCTTGCTTTTAGCTCAAAACCACCAAGAGACACATCTTTTATGTAAAGGTATGTCTCTTCATCAAAAGAGATGACTATTGGCTAAAAGAACATGTCCTTTCATCCAAAGGAAGTGTTCCTTGAGTGAAAAGACATGTATATTCGGCCATGAGGGTGGTTGGGGTGGTTATTGCACCAAGAGTGATGTCCTATGACTTTAAGGGACATGTATATTCGGCCATAAGGTAGTTATGGGGTGGTTATAGGCCAAAGGAAGTGTTCCTTGGCTAAAAGACATGTATTTTCGCCACCATACATGACCCTTAGCCAAAGGAAGTGTTCTTTGGCTTAAAAGACACCTTTCTTGGTGTAAAGGTGTGCCTTTTGGTCATCTATAAATAGCCTTTAGAGGCTAGCCATTTTAAGCACGAATTTGGCACTCCATTTGCTCCATTTTCTTGAGAGAAAATTATTCTCCTCCTATTTCCTTTAGAGGCCGAAATATTAAACACTTTTTGAGAGCATTGTGGGTGGATTTACATAGAGATTGTTCATCTCTATTTCAAGCTTCAAGGTGCTCCTCTAAGATCAAGTTCTCCTTCAAGTTTTCACCAAAGATAAACCAAGAAGAAAGGTACACATCTTTTATTGGTTTAGTAGCTGTTAGGTTTCATTTCTTATGTATGTTCTTAGTAACATGCTAGGATTTATTTAACACAACACGTATGTGATCTTGATATGTTATATAACATGTTATGCATGCCTATATCCATGTTGAATTCAAATGAACAAATATGCATGTGGCATATACATGAGTAGATAACATAAAAGTATGTTATCATAAGATCCTGAAATCTTCAATAGGTTCCTATCACATTGGCAATGATCATAAATCACATTTATGATCATAAACATTGAGCTGTGTTTAGCAACACATCATTGCTACCCAATTGACAAGATTGTCGGTGATTCAACTAAACATTTATGATCATTATCCATATATGTGATTGTCCTTTTGTCCAAGATATCAAGACCAAGCACAAGACATGGAATGTGTCATTCTCATATAGCCTGATCTATGGTTTGTTGATTCCTGAGTAGACAAACTTAAACCGATGATTTTGATATGGTATATCAACTCATCTGAGCGTGGCCATGCATTTTCTAAGTCTTACTCTATCAAGGGGCCCAAAGATATCACTTTCGTTACATAGGAGGGACAAATCCCATCTTGACCACACAAAACCCTCCACATGATATGTGACATACCCAATGACCTCCTTTAAGTTCACTCAGTTATAAGCAACAAAGGGAAGTATCAAAGTATGTGACTCACGTGTAGGGAACCTTGATGACCTTAGGTTAAAGGATTGCGTATACACGATCACTATGAGAATCACTTATGACACTCATATAACGATCCATGTAGCATTCTCATGGTGGGTCAGTCCAGTACACAAGTTCTCTAACTTGTACCCATATGTAGACTACATATCTTATATTAGTTTCCATATATGCTAGTCTTTACGTATTATTGCAACCCACTCCACAATAATACTGGACCAGGGACATTTAAGAATATAATTATTCTAGGGTTATAATTACGTTTATTACATTATGGAGAAATAGAACAACAAACATAATTATTGGATTAATGCCTTAATAAAATATTATGCCTCAATGTCCAAAATATAATCATCTTATGATTGGCTTTTAGGCACAACACTAACACTATGTTACTGTGATAAGCATGTTTAGGAGCCATCAAATTCATCTTTATACCTTCCAATCTTGAAAGGCACCAACACTTGCCTTGTTAGGTTGACTTCAATAGAGTTTTTAAGCCATTGTAAATGGTATGGACTTGGATGCTTGGTTGTTGGAAGTTGCAATTTGTCAACCAAAGTAGTACTAGTAACATTAATACAATTTCCATCATCAATTATCAAACCACATACCTTGGCCTCAACTTGACATCTTGTATGGAAGATATGCTGTCTGTTGTTAGCCTAATCCTTAGCTTGCATATTCAAGGCCCTTCTGGCCACATGTAGCTCTCTTTGTTTTTCACACTCCACATCACTACAATCCTTTAATGGTGACATTCCCTCATAATTAGGCTCAGATCATTAGTCATTATTTCTCTTTTGTCACTCAAGACCATAGGCTTCTTGTTAACACAGTGATAATCATTGTGCCCTTTGACCTTGTTAGTGTTGTATCCAAAAGATATTCATAATATGAATGTATTTTGCACAGTGAGTCATTATATTTTATTGAGGCATTATTCTAATAATTGTGTTTGTTTTTTGTTTCTACATAATATAGTCAAACATAATTATAACCCTAGAATACTAGTATTCTTAAATGTCCATGGTCTAGTATTATTGTGCAGTGGGTTACAATAATAGATAAAGACTAGCATATGTGGAGACTAATAAGAGATATGTAGTGCACATATGGGTATGAGTTGGAGAATGTGTACAATGGACCAACCCAGCAAGAAAATGCTACATGAATCATTATATGAGTGTCATAAGTGGTTCTCATGGTAATCATATTATATGCAGTCCTTCGACCTAATATCATTAAGGTTCTCAACATGTGAGTCACATGCTTTGATACTATTCTTTGTTGCTAAAAATGAGTGAACATAACGGTGGTCATTGAGTATGTCACATATGTTGGGTTTCGGGAGCCAAACAGAGCAGCGGAATTTAACTGAAACCTTCCAGGATCCAAGTGAAACGGGGTAAACCGGGTGTTCGAAAATTTCATACCTAATTTTCGGTTAAGATCTTTCACTCAACTGTAGAGTCGAATCACAAAACCTGAACAGTTGACGTGTTCAGGCTCTCTATGGTATCCACACGAGCCTCTCGGGATCACCACGCTTCCATCACGTCCCGGCAGATGTGTTTTTCTTGCGCTCGCAGTGCTAGCTTGCGTCCTCCAAGGAATTGCAAGAGAAGAGTGCGGCTATCCTTTTGGGAGGCTTAGGCAAGGAGACCTGTAAATTTCTCACTTAAAAGTTGTATTTATAGTGAGACTCAAGTTCTAGGCTTAATGGGTTTCAAAGCCCTAATCCAATTAGGATTTAATTTTGGGCTTAATAATGGCTCAACTCCTTGGCCCATTATTAATACGAAATTAAAGTGAAACCATAACCCAAATAATAATCCAGCTCCATGTGTGCGACTCAATAGGCTCTTATCTCGTTGGCAATGATCATAAATCACATTTATGATCATAAGCAATGAGCGGTGTCTAGCAACACATCATTGCTACCCAAGTGACAAGATTGTCGATGAATCGACTAAACCTTTATGATCATCACCGGTACATGCCGGTGTCCCTTTGTCCAAGATATCAAGACTAAGCACGAGACATGGGATGTGTCACTCTCGTATAGCCCAATCTTTGGTTTCTTGATTACCGAGTAGACCAACTTAAATTGATGACATTGATATCATATATCAACTCATCCGAGCATGGCCATGCATTTTCTAAGTCTCACTCTATCAAGGGGCCAGAAGATATCACTCCCGTTACATAGGAGGGACAAATCCCATCTTGATCATACAAATCCCTCCGCATGATATGTGACATACCCAATGACCTCCTTCAAGTTCACTCAGTTACGAGCAACAAAAAAAAGTATCAAAGTATGTGATTCACATGTAGGGAACCTTGATGATCTTAGGTCGAAGGACTACATATACCATGATCACTATGAGAATCACTTATGACACTCATATAACGATCCATGTAGTGTTCTCATGGTGGGTCGGTCCAGTACACAAGTTCTCCAACTTGTACCCATATGTAGACTACATATCTCATATTAGTCTCCACATATGCTAGTCGTTATGTATTATTGCAACCCGCTCCACAATAATACTAGACTAGGGACGTTTAAGAATATCATTATTCTAAGGTTATAATTATGTTTATTAAGTTACGCAGAAACAAAACAACAAACATAATTGTTGGATTAATGCCTTAATAAAATATCATGACTCAATGTGCAAAAAATACAATCATCTCATGATTGGCTTTTGAGCACAACACTAACAACATATAATGCAGAAGGATTCATATGATCAAGATGGGATTTGTTCCTTTTATCTAACGAGATTGATATCTTTGGGCCTCTTGATTGAATAAGACATGGGAAATGCATGGCTGTGCTCAAATAAGTTAATCTGGGATATTAATGTCATCAATTTTGGTTAGTCCATTTAGGAATAAAAAAACTATAGATTGGGCTATAAAGGATGATATGTTCCATGTTTCATGCTTGGTCTTGATATCTTGGACAAAGGGACGAAGACATATATGGATAACGATCCTAGAGGTTGAGTCAAGTCACCGACTATCTTCTCACATGGGTAGGAATTTTGTTTTGCTAGACATTACTCATTATTTATGATTATAAATGTGATTTATGATCATTGCCAACATGATAGAAGCCTATAGGGTCACATACTTTGAGCCAATTAGATTATTTGAGTTTATAGGCCAAATTGTTAGGATATGGTCCCATGTAATTCTGGATTAATTATTGGTCCAAAAATTGAGCCCATTAATGAGCCCAAATTAGGCCTAATTGGATTAGGGTTTTGAAACACGCTTTGCTTGGGATCTATGTATCACTATATATAGGGATATAAAGTGTACAAAAATTTAGGGTTTTTTGGAGAGCACTCTTCTAGATGAAATTAAGATGTTGCTCTAAAAATCCCAGCCATAATTTCTTCTTGTTCTTCCTTGGATGATGCAACCTAGCACTGTAAGTACAAGAGGGATGCTTCGGCTAAATTCAAGGAGGAGGTTTGGTGATCCAACTGGTTCATGTGAATACCTTACAAAGCTTAAACACATTAACTATTTCAATTTTTTTGATTTAACTCAATAGTTGGGTGAAAGATCTTGATCTAAAATGTATGAAAATTTTCAAACTAACAATTTATCCCATTTTACATAGATATTGAAGTTGTTTAGGTTAATTTTTTCTACTTTGTCTTGGCTCCCGAAATCCTATAGCCTCTACACTTGAAACACTTTATGTCACAATTCCTAATATTAGTTTTAGGTGTAGAAGTACCTTTCTTAGGGCTTGGCATGTTGCTTTTGCTATATGGTGCCTTAGTTTTGGGCTTCAGGAACACCTTCCTTGTCTCATTATTCCATTCTTTTTCCTTCAATTGGAACTTCCTCATTAATGGAACCTTGTTGCCTCCTTTCCTTTGAGTTGCTTCTCCATTTTTATGGCCATATGCCCCAAGTTTGTAGCAATTTCAAAATTCAAACCACACAAAAACTAGCCCATGGAAGCTTTGTTTTTTCTTACACATTGGATCTAATAAGAGTGGCCTCTAACTCCTTGTAGTAGTCTTCCATTGACCTTGATCTTGGTGCCAGCTTTTGGAGCTTTTGGTATAGCTTTCTATAGTGATAGCTTGGCACAAAACTCCTTTTCATAAAAGCCTTTAATTCTCCCTGAGCTTAGATGGCCTTCTTAGGGTTTTTTTTTTGTGTTCCAATTACTAACTGTGTCCACCAAACAATTGTATAATCAGTAAACTCTAAAGCAGCAAGCTTTACCATCTTATTTTTAGAGTAGGTGTGACTCAAAAAGTAAGTCCATCGTTGCCTCCCACTCCAAGTAAGCCTTAAGATCACTTCTCCCTTTAAATGATGGAATTCACTACCTTGTTGTTTTGAGATTTTGATCCTTCTTACGCTATCCCCTCATGGGTCTTCTTGGTGATGGATGATGTACACTTTCAAGCTTTTTTCCCTCAAAGTTATATCCTTCAAAATTTTGAGTTATGACCTTCTTTGGTAGCACTCCTTCTCGACCACATAATGGAATCCCCTTCTTTGGAGTTGGTTATGGACTAACCTATTGTCACCTCTTTTCTTGCCTTGCCCATCTTTCATCATTCTCCTCAAGCATAGCAGCCATCCTCCTAAATTAAGCAATCATGGTTGGCATAGCGAGCATTGTTATTGTCCACTTCCTTGCTTGAATTGTTTGACATGGCTGCTTGAAAACAAAGATCATCATAATTTCTAGCTCTCTCTCACTTAATTTGTTAGTAAAACTGGCACATACAACTCTTTTCAAGGTTTTCGATGAAATGACTAAGTGCATGTTAGAACTTTCAAAATCCTTTTCGAAGAAAAAAAAACAGAAAGGAATATTGGTGTTTAGGATGCTTTTATCCATATAAGATTGAGAGAACAAGAATTACTTGAAAGAAATCATAAGAACACAAAAAGATTGATTCCTGTAGGAAAAAAAAACAAAAATTGAACACAAAAAAAATTTCTTGGCGGTAAAGATTAAGAACTATTACTCAAGACTTTAGAAATAACTTTTCTTGGAACTTTCTTTCTGGGCATGTTATGTTCAAGACATCAAAAATGGTTTCTTACTGCAAAAGAAAGAAAGAATGTCAATTCTTACAACAAAGATCAAGAAAGATTGAAACTTGAAATTTAAAGAATGAATCTTGAATGAAATTGAAACAATTTTTTTTGTATTTTCTAGTACTTGAATACAAGAAATCATAGTAACCACTAATTACACCAATAAGTGAGTCGGTTGAGATTGTAAGATAAAGTCTAAATGGATGACTAAGAGGAATGAACAAAAAAAATCTTGAAAAGAAAAGCAAAATGAATTAGAATAGGATACATTAAGTTGAATTTGAATGAAACAAATCAAGAGAAGGTGGAACAAAAGCGAATGAATGAAGAACACTGCAAGGGGTACTCTCAGGTGGACAAATAAGGATGATGAGTGGATGATATTCAACCAAAACTGGAAGGAAAAGAAGAGAAATATGTTAGAATTCAGATGAATTGAAAGATACTAAACCATAATTAAAAGAAAACACATTAAACAATGATGAATTTGACCTTTTTGTGGAGCTTGATGTGCTCTGATATGACTTGATATAGATCCAACTACAAGATCTTCTACAAGCTTCAAGAAATGCACCAATCAAGCAAGGCTGAACCAAAGAATGAGAATGCTAGTAGCAAAAGGATAGAAAAAGAATGAGAAATAGAGAAAGGATAGAGGAATTGTTACCACTTTGGGGTAGTCCAATTATGGTGCCAAAATTGTGCATTTAAACTCCCAGGATTGGTAATGTTCTGTAGGCCATCAGAACACTGCCCTTAGTGTGCAAACCCAAGTGGCCCTCTTGGGCACTATGTAAACACATGCATATTTGTCCAACCATCACACACATATTCGCATTTCATGCACACCATGGCAGCAAAGAAGGAAAACACTAGCACAAGTCTTAATCTTGGCTACCACACATTAGGCAATCTTATTAAATTCTAGTGACCAGCAACTGCGCCTGTAACTTCCACTAATAAACTGTGTCATTATAGCTACATACCCCACTTTTTTATTTCCTCCATTACCAATTATAGACTTATAGAAAATCAAGAAATTTTTTTTTACATCAATAGCCCACCTATGGACCAAGTTATGGATTTTTTAAGTTGGTTACAAAATTCTGACCTAATGAACAGTAACTTAGCCAAATTTGCAACGTCATATCTTTGGCTACAAGGATCCAAATTCAGAATTTCAAAATTCCAGTTCAACCTCTAGATGTTATCTAGACGTGATCAAAATTTCATAACAAAATTCCTCCTACACAGGGAGATATAGAACTTTAAGTGCAGAGTTGAAATTCTGGTCACTTTATGACTATTTTGCCCATACAAAATTTCATGAGTATGCAAACACTTCATTCACAAGGGGAAAACCCTCCAAAGCTATCCCATATATGTCCATTACACATAAAAATTACATTCCCTTTCTTTTAACAACTTTATGTGGCCAAAACGGAATTTATACGTAAGCAGCCCATCATTCACACTTAGGCGGCTTTGCACCACATCACTTACATAGCCAAAACATTACTCAAATATTCAAATACGTATCTCATTTTACATACACTACATGTACATGCATACATTCACTACATAAGGGTCTTAAATCAGCTATATACACACCCTAAGTTACAGGAGTGCCTGAGACACAATAGACTCCAGAACAGGATGCTGGACAGCTGCTCCACAACACAATAAGTACCACCATTAAAAATACCAGATGTGCTCCTAAAATCACCAAACTTTCCAAATCATAACGAAACATATGGAAGTTCTTGTACCTGAAATTTCAGATCAAAACTCAAACCACAAAGGTCAGTTTCAATGTGATCTTTCTGCTAGACCTGAAATGACAGAATTGAGGGGAGTAAGTTTCATTGAGAAACTTAGTAAGGGTAGCACTTGCTTTCTTAAGGTAATGTGATCCTCATTAAAAACTGCATCCAAAGACACTAAAACACAAAAACCACAATGCATATATACAAGATATAGCAACCAAATGCAGCAGCCATTCACAACCAATAAACACATGTGATGCAGCACAACAATAACCACAGATTTGTGCATAAAACATGTAATAAACTTAAATAAATCACTATGGAAGCCCCCCTCAAGCTAATGCTTGGTATTAGGAGGATTTTAATAGCAGTTAGTACTAACTTTGGGCTCTAGAAACCCTCATTTCACTGCTATCTTTGTGCACTTGACAATAGGTCACAAAACTGTCAATAAGTGCACTCCCTCACTAAGCTTTGTTCATTAAGCTCATGGCTCTCTTCCAAGCTTAGCCCTAGCTCCATGGTTGTCTAAAAATTACATAAAACAGTCCATGAGAGCAGGAGAACCCTTACTTCACTGCCATCATTATGCACTTCACACTAGGTCACAAAACCTTCAATAAGTGCACTCCCCTCACTAAGCTTGGTTCATCAAGCTCATGGCTCTCTTCCAAGCTTAGCCCTAGCTCCATGGATGTTTGGAAATTCCAAAACACAGTCCATGAGAGCAAGAGAACCCTTACCTTGATGGGTATGCTGAAATTGGAGCTTGATCCTAGGTGCACTCAAATCTTAGCACCACGTAGCTTCCAATTGCTCTTTCTTGCTTTCTTTTGCCTTCAATTTCAATCTTGGAGGTATGGTGGCTATGGAGGAAGTGTGGCTGTGTTCTTGGGTAGGAGGAGGATGAAAATGAGAGAGGGATAAGTGATTTGGCCACTTAAATGGCATTAAATGAGCTTAAGAGCACAAAACACACTTAACAAGCTTAACCTTGCTTTATGTCATTTTCTTTCTCACTAATTATGGATTCTTTGTCTTAAACTTATTGGTACACATGTGCCCAACATTTTTGACCCATTTATCAGGTCTTGGCTGCCTCCCCCATGGTGGGATAACCCCACAATTCCACCCTTAGAGTTAAGTCAAATGCTTGAACACCTTAATGTTTACACTAGGACATTTAGGTCCTTAATGCCTTTAGTGTTTCCTTTGTCCAAACTTGTCTTCCATGAACAATTTGGTCCTCCAATAGCACTTTTATACCATTCATATCCTTCCCATAACTCTCCAAGTCTTTTTCTTAAGAGTTTTGCAATTTAGTACCCGAATTTCCAAAACCTTACAAAAAAGTCCATAGGTTGCTTGTCAAACAAGCAATCCTTAAGGCTTTTCTTGGGGGTCAAGTTACCAACTTGGAATACTTTTAAGGAGGTATTGATCATGCCTTTTATCCCCCACACTTCAATCACTATGGTGATAATTACACAATATAATGGTTTTTAGCCATTATGACATACTTGTAATTCTCCCATTTTTGTGTGGTGGTAACAGGAATAACAAAAATTGAGGAAAGATTGAGAAGAAGAGAAGAATAGAAAGCACTATGTGACAAGGAGTTGAAAAAGAAAAAAAGAGAAGAGATTTGCACAAGCAAACTTTATTTTCATTAATGTATGATGAACATAGTGTACATTGCTATTTTTAAAGCAATTTGAGCCCCTTTTCATATGAAATGCAAGTATTAATGGTTTAGAAGTCCTAAAAACTAACAAGTCCTAAATTAGCAAGAAGTTTGACTATAAACACACAAGTCCTAAATTAGCAAGAAGTTTGACTATAAACACACCAAACTAAAGTCAAGCCATCCTCACCCAATCATTGTGCAAAGCATGATCCATACATAAAACATGTGAAAAATACATAACTATGCAGAAACACTTGAAAAAATGGGGTTTGTCCATGGCATGGAATGTTGGAGCCCTTCATGCATGCCCCTAAGCACATTTGTTGCTTTTCTCTGGTGCGTGGTCTCATGTCGTTTGAGCACACGTACAAGTTATTTGCTACATGGGATGCCTCTTGGGTCCATGGTTCATTAGGATGTACGCTCCCTAGGTGTATGTGTGATCTAGGTATGCCAAAAGCTTCGTCTTCCAATAAATGCAAGAACTTTGTGTAATTTCTCCAATTGAGCTTATTTGTGCATTCCATGGTGTTTCTAACTTGTTTTTCCTAAAAAATTTCTTGAATCAAGCCTTGAAATGCCCCTTGAAGTTCCTTGGCATGCCTTTTAGAGATAGGTCTTCTAGTGAATTCTAGAGGATCCTTGTGCTTACTTGAAGCTCCACCATCCTTGCTTGTTGGGTTTACATCATATTCATTTTCTAGTTCAAGCAAGTTAGGGGTGGCTAGTTGGTCATTTACCTCCCACTAGAGAAGAAAAATAGGAAACACATTGTGAGTCCTTGCTTCTATAGGCTAAGCTAACCTATATGCAACTGGTCATGTACTTTCCAAAATATGAAAAGGACCACAAAATTTAGCAGCCAACATATGACCAAGTGACCTTATCAATGTTTGCTATTAGAATCTTTGAAACTTAAGATACACTTAATCAGCTTTAGTAAAGACCCTTTAAACAATGTCTGTCAGTGAAAGATTTCATGCAATGTTGGGCATTCATAAAATTGGCATATATTTGCCTGATAATTTCCTCCCTTACAAATAAACCCTTATTGACCGAGTCTCTACAGTTGTGTTTTGAGGAATATATGGCACATGTGTAGAAAAATTTTGGCAATACAAAGCCTCATATGGAGTGCAACCAATGGCTTAATGATCGCTAGTATTATACCACCACTTAGCCAATTACAACCATTTCAACCTGTTATTCTGATGATAATCTGTCATGCAATAGAGGAAAATTTCCACACACCTTCAATTTGTCTATCAATTGGGGAGATACTAAGCTGCCAATTTCTTTACTTGAACATCCCACTGCCTCATTGTAGTGACCATACCTCGAATGAAGCCCTCCCAAAAAGACTAAGAAACCAGAGTCCCACACTAGTTGTAATTGGCTAGTTAATCTCTTGTCCCAATTTCAAACCTCATGCTTCTAGTTATTAAGCTATAACACAACAACATGGGATTGATTTGAATTCAAGTAAAAAGCATAAAAAGAAACTTAAAATGTTGCAAATAGTTTATAAAAACATAATTAAAACACAAGTCAAAGGATAAAATAGGGGAATTAATTAGAAGTAAAAACCATACATGTGCATCATTATACATATAAGACTATGCACATGCCCAAAAGCAACTCAAGTACACTACTCGACGTAGAGGCATTAGAGGCTAACTACCATACACACGTATACTAAATGCAACTAATGAGATATGTGCTCTAATTATGGCTCACTAGCCTATGTACAAAAAATACTAGCTTGACAACCCTTCATGGTCGCAGGCTCATTTTAGACAATATTTGCACAATGTTAAATGGAGTGTGTTACCCACTCTGGGGTAGTCCAATTATGGTGCCAAAATTGTGCATTTAAACTCCCAAGATTGGTAATGTTCTGTAGGCCATCAGAACACTACCCTTAGTGTGCATACCCAAGTGGCCTTCTTGGGCACTATGTAAACACATGCATATTGGTCTAACCATTACACACATATTCACATTTCATGCACACCATGGCATAAAAGAAGGAAAACACTAGCACATGTCTTAATCTTGGCTACCACACATTAGGCAATCTTATTAAATTCTAGTGACCAGCCATTGCGCCTGTAACTTCCACCAAGAAACTGTATCATTCTAGCCTCATATGCCCCTATTTTAATTGCTCCATTACCACTTACAGACTTAGATAAAACCAAGGAATTTTGTTTTACATCAATAGCCCACCCATGGACCAAGTTATGGATTTTTGAAGTTGGTTACAAAATTCTGACCTAATGAACAGTAACTCAGCCAAATTTGCAACGTTATATCTTTGGCTACAGGGCTCTAAATCAAGAAATTGAAAATCCCAGTTCAACCTCTAGATGTCACCTAGGTTTGGTCAAAATTTCATATCAAGATTCATTCTACACAGGGAGATATTCAACTTTAGGTCCAGAGTCAAAATTCTGGCAACTTTTGGACCATTTTGCCCATACAAATTTTCCAAACCATGCAAAGACTTCATTCACAAGGGGAAAGCCCTCCAAGGCTATCCCATATATGTCCATTATACATAGGAATTACATTCCCTTTATTTTAAGAACTTGATGTGGCCAAAACAGAATTTACAAGTAAGCAGCCCATCATTCACACTTAGGCAGCTTTGCACCACATCACTTACATAGCCAAAACATTACTCAAATGTTCACATAATTGTATCATTTTACATACACTACATGTACATGCATACATGCACTACATAATGGTCTTAAACTCAGCTAAATACACAACCTAGGTTACAGGAGTGCCTGAGACACAATGGACTCCAAGAACAGGATGCTTTACAGCTGCTGCACAACACAATAAGTACCACCATTAGAAATACCAAATGTGCTCCTAAAACCAAAAAAATTTCCAGATCATAACTAGACATATGGAAGTTCATGTACCTTAAATTTCAGATCAAAAATCAAGCCACAAAGGCTCAGTTTCAAGGTGATCTTTCTGCTGGACCTGAAATGACAGAATTGAGGGGAGTAAGTTTCATTGAGAAACTTAGTAAAGGTAACACTTGGTTTCTCAAAGGTAATGTGATCCTCATTAAAACCTGCATCCAAAGACACTAAAACAAAAAAACCACAATGCATATATACAAGATATAACAATCAAATGCAGCAGCCATTCACAACCAACACGCACATGGAAATGTGGCAAGCAACATATACCATAGGTTAGTCCATAAACAATCAAATAAACAATATTTATATCACTATGGCAGCCCTCCTCAAGCTAATTCTTTGTCTTAGGAGGATTTTAACACTAGTTAGTACTAACTTTGGGCTCTAGAAACCCTCATTTCACTGCCATCATTGTGCACTTCACACTAGGTCACAAACCTTCAATAAGTGCACCTCCCCACACTAAGCTTGGTTCACAAGCTCATGGCTCTATTCCAAGCTTAGCCCCTAGCTCCATGGTTGTTGAAAATATAGAAAACAACCCATAAGAGCAAGAGAACCCTTACCTTGTGGGTATGCTGAAATTGGAGCTTTGATCCTAGGTGCACTCAAGCAATAGCACCAAATAGCTTCCAATGGTGCTTCCTTGACTTCAATTGCAAGTATTTTTGAGTTTGAAGGTATGGTGGCTATGGAGGAAGTATGGCTGTGTTCTTGGGCTGGGGGGAGGACTAATATGAGAGAGGGATAAGTGATTTGGCACTTAAATGGCTTTATTTAAATGAGCTTAAGGGCATAAAATACACTTAAACAAGCTTAACATTGCTTTATGTCATTTTCTTTCTCAATAATTATGGTTTCTTTGTCATAAAATCATTGGTACACGAAACGTGTGCCCACAATTTTCACAACATAAGTATCAAGTCGTGGCTGCTTCCCAATAGTGGGCATAACCTCACAATTCCAATTCCACCCTTAGACTTAAGTCAAAAGCTTGAACACCTTAAGGTTTACACTAGGACATTTAGGTCCTTATTGCCTTTAGTGTTTCCTTTGTCCAAACTTGTCTTCCATGAGCAATTTAGTCCTCCAATAGCACTTTCATACCATTTATATCCTTCCCATAACTCTCCAAGTCTCTTTCTTGAGAGTTTTGCAATTGAGTACCCGAATTTCCAAAACGTTACAAAAAAGTCCATAGGTTGCTTGACAAACAAGCAATCCTTAAGGCTTTTCTTGGGGGCCAAGTTACCAACTTGGAACACTTTTAAGGAGGTGTTGATCATGCCTTTTACCCCCCACACTTCAATCACTATGGTGAGAATTACACAATATAATGGTTTTTAGCCATTATGACACACTTGTAATTCTCCCATTTTGTGAGGTGGTAACAGAGTGAGTATCTGAAGATTCCCAATGAGGCATTAGGTACTTAAAAGGAAAAATCTATGGACACACAGATATACATAATATATGAAATCTATTCCTGGCCCTACGCAATCTGAAGGCTAACATATGTGCGTATATTCGAGTCCCTTGGGACCCCACCTCTTCTTAGTCCTCACACAAACACCACCCTGTGCCTAGCGAGTTTTGGCCACTAACTTGCTCCTACTAAGCCTTGGCTTACCAACATCCTAGTGAGATCAGCTCACTAAATATCCTTCATTTTACTACTGTACAGGTAACATGGTGGATGCTCCTTGCTTGAGTTCGAAAGAACTCACTAGGTGTACTAATCCTCCACTCATTGCCTCAAGCCTGCTAGGTCACTAGCGTACTAGGCTGGCACCTGTACTATGTGTATTAGGCTCCCATATAGTGCCTCAAGCTAATCAGCTTGACTTGGTCACTAGTATACCAAGCGTCCACCAAACATGCCTATCTTGGGTGCACTAGGCCTATACTTGTGCCTTAAGTCATGCTTACCTA